>CAUYLG010023399.1:0-29418 GCA_963573385.1 Cacajao melanocephalus | reverse complement strand
TGTGATTTGCTGCTTTCCTCCCCTTCACCTATATCAGGCATTTCTTCCCTTGCTATCTCTCCCCACCTGTCCCTTTTAGCCCTCTGGCTGGAACTGTTGATTGGGAATCACTTTCCATGGATTCTGTTAGTACTACAGCCCATGGGTTTTTGGTGGAGACAAATGGAATCCTACTAAAAAGACTAATACCCCTCATCACCGTGGGGTAGCTTTCACTCCAAATAGGCAGTGATTATAGAGAGAGCTTCTCTCTATATCATGAATGTGGAGAACAATAGAAGTATGCAATCCACAGATATCATTTCCATCAACCCAGAAAAGTTCGCTTTTAGGCAGCAGTGTGCTGGTAAATGGTGACTAATCAGCAACCTGTAAAAACAATCTATGCATATGTGTATGTATGAGTATGTTTACTGATCTAAAAGATGTGGAACACACAATTTTCAAATAATAAAATACGCAATACACTTTCCTATAAATTCCATATAGCCAATTCATTCTCAGAGAAAGCTTCTGTTGATTTTTACCCAGCTCTTGTATCTGCAGCCAACCTATGGTTGCAATTAATCAATAAATGTAGTTCAGACATATTGACATTTTGTTTACATTAATGAGCAATGCAAATATGAAACAATTATGTGTATGTCAGTACTTCACTTGGATAAATTGAATAATAGTTTTCAAATACTGGAAGACTATTTCCTCAAGTGTTTGTGCTATTCACGATGCGATGGCCACAGATACAACTTTTGTATTGTGTTATTAATGTTCTTCCCATCACTTTCTTAAGTCTAATCAACAGCAAAAAACACAGGGTGAAATAATTAGAAAGTGATGAATTTTGAATGTTACCTTTCTTTTTAATATAACTTAATTTGAAAGTTATGATTTTCATGATTGTTAACTTGAAATTTTAACAATTGGTTCACAAGCAAACCTGCCATGTGCCTGTGCAATCAATTCCATGCCATATATACACATTTTTTTTTAATGAGGAAAAGGTAAAAATACAGAATGCTCCATGGATTCTCCAGGTTAAATCTATTCTCTCTTAACATGACAGGAAAGTAAAGCTTTGACCCACAGGGGAGACTAGAGCAGAGGAGTTGGCCTGTCTGTTCTCATTTCAGGAACAGGCTAAGAGTGTGTTTGTGGAAACACAACTGTCAGAGTGAAGGCTCACAAGAAATCAGAAACAGGACCCAGATCTCTGCCCAAGGGCTTATAACAAAGGCTTAAAGCAGGCTTTTTTCCAAAAATGTTTTTAATTCCAACATCCATCTTAATGGCCTACTGTAGCCTAATTTAGTCAATAGCTGTTATTCTAAAAATGGAAGCTAATGATTCCAGCTAAAAACAGCTAAGCCGGTACTATCACAGTATGTTGTAAGAAATGATTATCATGGCGTACATTTGTTTTTCACTTCCTTTTCCTTGAGGAAAGGCTTAATAAGAGTCCCACATCAAAAGCAAAAGCATTTCTTTCTCTCATGGGACCCTAGAATATTAGGAATGTGTTCTCTAGAGGCAACCACCTCCCAGAACTACTCTTTGTCAAGATGCATCACGTGCATGGAGTGATGGTCTGGCTGAAGGGCACCACCTGCTATTACTCATCATACTTGTGCCATTCAACAAATATTAGCAGCATCAATTTACTTCTCTGGAGCACCCACAGGTACCCACCACTTGGCTCAGTGCTATATAACTCTGCACACTTTATATTTTGCAAAATACATGCATATGGAAAAGAAGCACAACTTTTAAGGCAAAGGTCTGCAAAATGATCAAAGTTTTAGATATGCAAGATAAATACGTTCTGGGCATGTAACATACAGCATGGTGAATGTAGTTAATAATATGTTCAAGCACTGTATACAGTTGTCCCTCTATATTGGCGGGGGATTGGTTCCAGGATCCCCCACAGATACCAAAATCTATGCACACTCAAGTCTCCATTTTGCTATTAACAACTGAGAGACTGAATAATCTCAATTTAAGGCATTGGTTTCCAGGTAAGCTCAGAATTTTCTTATTCCAGCTTGTGACATCTCAATGAATTTCCCATTTCCACCTAATGTCGGGAGCCATGTTCCTGGGCCACTTTGAGGATTCTGGCAGAAGATGTTTCAGGTGAGGGGAGAAGGTTAGAGGTGAATCAGAGGCTCCTGGCTGATGCACCTGTGCCTTCACCTGCCCCCGGACACACACGCAGACATTCGCTTTCTTACGGCTGCCAGCTTTAAATTCTGCCCTCCAACTGTCGATGTGTGAGGTGGTCCTTTGCCGCATCGAAAGGAGCTCACATAGCAAGCAGAGCCCCCAGGAATGCAAGTGCCCCACTCATCCACACTCTGAGCATGGGCAGGTCTTGCTGCTCACTCCACTTGGGGTATGGCTGCAGCCTAATCTCCCACCCTTTGTGAGTAATAATAATATAACTTGGATAAACACAATGGCATCAGATTGAGCAAAGGATCTCTTTTACATGCCTTAAGTTATGGTTTCTCGAATTAAGTACCCAATTTATAAGAAAGATCAGCTTACTTCTTGCATCAATATGACCTGGATGTGGGACATGGAGTCAAAGGAGATTATTCCGGAGCTTTAAGATTTAATGAGTGCCCTGCCGGCTTTCAGACTTGCACAGGGGAGTGCAGTGGTGCATGGGGCCTGTAGCCCATGTTTTGGCCAAATTCTCCCATTTGGAATGGGAACATTTACCCAATGTCTGTATTTTCATGGTATCTTAGAAGTAACTAACTTGCTTTTAATTTTACAGGTTCACAGGCAGAAGAGATTTGCCTTGTCTCAGATGAGACTTTGGACTTGGACTTTTGGGTTAATGTGGAATGAGTTAAGACTTTCGGGGACTGTTGAAATGTGAAAAGGACGTGAGATTTGGGAAGGGCAGAGGTGGAATGATTTGTGATTGGTTCTGTGTCCCCACCCAAATCTCATCTCAAATTGTAATCCCCATAATCCCTACATGTTGAAAGAGGGACCTGGTAGAGGGGGATTGGATCATGGAGACAGTTCCCCCTATGCTGTTCTCATGATAGTGAGTTCTCACAAGATCTGAGGTTTTATAAGGGGCTCTTCGCCACTTCGCTTGCTCTCGCCTGCTGCCACGTAAGACATGACTGCTTCTGCTTCTGCTATGACTGTAAATTTCCTGAGGCCTCCCCAGACACGCCAAACCAAATCAATTAAACCTTTTTCCTTCATAAATGACCCAATCTCCAGTATTTCTTTTCTTTTTCTTTTTAAATTTGGGGACAGGCTCTTCCCAGGCTGGAGTGCAGGGGTGCAAGCACACCTCACTGCAACCTTGAACTGCTGGGCTCAAGCAATCTTACCACCTCAGCCTCCCAAGTAGCTGGAACTACAGGCACGTGCCACAACACCCAGCTAATTTTTCCTTTGTTTTGTAGAGTCAGGGTCTCTCTAAGTTACCCAGGCTGGTCTTGAACTCCTGGGTTCAAGCAATCCTCCAACCTCAGCCACCCAAAGTATTGGGATTACACATGTAAGGCACTGCAAGCAGCCTCACATTTAAAGGGCTTTTAATAATGAGTTCAGGACTAACTGCAGAGGTTCATCCCTGTAATCCCCACACTTTAGGAGACTGAGGCAGGAGGATCCCTTGAGCCCAGGAGTCCAAGACCAGCCTGGACAACATGGCAAAACCCCATCTCTACAAAAAATACAAAAAAGTAGTCAGGCATGACGATGCACTCCTGTAGTCCCAGCACTTGAGAGGCTGAGGTGGGAATAATTTGAGCCCAGGAGGTGCAGGTAGTGGTGAGCTGAGATTGCACCACTGCACTCCAGCCTGGGTGACATATCAAGATTCCATAAAAAAACAAACCCAAACCACAATGAGTTCATTTCTCCTGATATGAAGCAAATTTTAAGTGCAAAAATTTATTTTGATTTTTAAAAAGTTAAGTAGTTTAAGAATGCATATTCTTTAAAAGAGCACTATACATGCAGAGGCCTGGGCCTTATCATCACCCTGGCAAGCTAAACTGCCTCATCAACATAGTCCCTGCAAAGTTTCTGTAGAAGTTGATTCATCAATTAAAAGTCAGATCTGTGCATACACAGCTTGAAGAAACTGACAGCAGTTCATTGCTAATTACCAGGGCAAACATTCGTATTTCAAAGTTGACCAACAGGATGACAATTCTCAAAGCTCTAAAAATATTTTGTCCTACTAAACACTAGCCTAGCGTATGACCATTACCCATCCATGGTTACTAACAATCAAAGGTAACACTGCTTAGAGCAACAAATGCCACAGGCAGCAGTCTCAATAAATCCCTCTTTGTCTGTCACTATAAAAGCTGGTCTGGTCCCAACTCAGTATCAAGGATATTATTCCAGACAGCCCAGTACTATCAATTCAGAAGTTTCCTTAGCAAGTAAGTGCTTCAGATATACTTGCAAGGGCTCCTGAATTGGAGTTTTCTGCATCATTTCCATAAACACACTTTTTCACCTCTAAAGTCATTGAAGAATTGAAGCAGACCCTTGGGAAGTTTCCTAAAGGAGTGAGAGTGGCTCCAAAAATACCCTGCCTTCTAGCACCAGACCACTAACCCAGAGAATTCACTTCATGGTGGGATAGTCACTCAAAGCTTGCTATGAACCTAACCCCCAAAAAGGTGATGGAAAAGGCTAGAGGAAAACCCTAAACAATTGCCTATGCTTTGTATCTTTCTCTAGAAACTCAATCAACTAATAGAAAAGCCAATTTGAAATTTTAAAATGTAGATGCTACTCATGAGGGCTGTCATCGATGTAGGAAAACTATTAACTCCAGTGGATGTGATGTTTCTTTCCCTGTATTAAAAAAGTTCCTCGCATTTAATAATTTTGGTTAATTTAGATCAGTTTTGATTTAACAGCATGAATGAAACTTATTAAAACCTTAATGATGTTGTAATATTTATTAACAGCCTATTCTCAATATAAAAGATTCATGAATATCCTAATATTTCTACTTTATAAACTTGCTTTACAAAAAAATCAAAGAAATGCTCTTTTGAAGAACAAAGTTTCAGGGCATGGAGGAAAGAGAAAGTGGCCATTACAAATTCTTCATAGAACCACCAGGAATCTTTTAATCCATTTAAATACAAATATAGAAGATCAGATTCTGATCTGAAATTATTTCTGTATTTTTAGAAACACTTTTCACTCACAAATCCAAGGTTGCAATGGCATTAAAAATATCTACAGGAAAGGACTGGCATGAAATATAATATTATAATAATAGTTATTAAAGTGGTTACTTTTCTGTATTCTTCACATGTCCCACTGTATGGCTATATAATTTTTATAATAAAAAATCATAAATTAAGGAAGCATTCAAGGTTACAAAGCATTGTTGACTTTATAAAAGAATTCTTAAAACAAATGTGCAGAAAGAAGGCATTCGACTAAGATAGAGAAGCCGCCGGGTGGAAAGGCTCGCGAGGTCCCGGGAGGAGCTCCAGGGAGAAGCTATTGTTGGCCTTTCCAGCAGCGCTGTCCCTGGACACCAGAAGCAGCGGAAGCCCCTTCCCTGTGGCATCACGGACTCCCACCAAGGCACGTATGACAGACACTGTACTTCTACACATTTATTAGCCTTGGGTATACGGGGACTCTCAGAGCACTTCCGAAATGCATGCTTGATTCCTTTTTACATCGAGGAAAGTAAGATTCACAGACAAATACCAAGATGACCAATGAACGGTGGCCTCGCTGGTGAAAGCAGCCACTGCAGGTAACCACATTGCCTCCCTAGCTTTCTGTAACCCATGGGATTAGGGAAAGGTTAAGTAACATTTCTTTTTCAAATTCATTTCAAACACTCAACTATGTTCATTTAAAAAACAGCAACTATAAGCACAAGACTGTAAACAGATCTCATTCACACTCACAACCCACAAAGGGGGCTCTCTGTGCCCTTTCAGGAGGCTTTGGGGCAACAAAGCCAAAATCTGTATTTGAAATAGGTGTGTCTCATAAGATAAATTTTTAACTTACTTATTAAAGGTCCTAGTGGACATTCCAAACTAGTAACTTATACCTAGAGAGAGAAAATATAAATGCTTACTGTATAGTTATACAAAAATAGAAGTCTATCAATAGAGTCCAATTCTCAAGAAATCACACAATTTGTGCCCAAAGGCTGCATATATTTCAAGGAAGGATGACTTCCTTCCTTGATCTCTAAACAACATCTTCTCCACGTTGGGAGTATCTAGAGGTTGGGCATTTGCCTAATGCCACAGGTTCCACCGGCGGGGGTCACAGCTGCTGGTTGGTGAAGAAGGATTTAGTCTCCCTGCAGACAGGATTGACACAGAGCGGACAGCTCAGGGTCAGCTGCTTGGAGCATAGCTCGTTTGACTGGATGTGTGAATACACCAAGTCGGCCAGGGCCTGGAAGACAGACAAGAGGCAAGGAGGCATCAGAAGCACAGGGTCTGCTCATCTGCCATGCCCCCCCTCCTCCATCTGCCCAGGTGAGCGCTCTGGCTTGAGGTTTCTTTTCATCTGAGCGGTGAGCATTTTGGATCAAATTCTACAATATCTTCCTTTCCTGAGAATCTTCAGCTTAGAGAAAGTTAAAACAGAGATCTCAGGAAATGAAATCCTCTCACCCCACCCACTAGACCTTTTCTCTGGAAAGTAGGTTTGAAATTAGACATAGTTATAGGTGGGTAGAAATCAGAAAATTGGGGCTATCTGAAGGAAGACTGAGCAGATAAGGATAAAATTCGATTTTATTTTTCTAATTAATTGGAACTCCAAATGTTCTAATATGTGAGAAAAACCAATATTCTGCAAGAGTTTCTCAGAGGATTACTCTCTGGTATGTTCTACTAAAATGGTTGTAACACTGTAGATACCTTAGAGAACAATGGATTTCCATTAAGAGACTCTGCTCTTCTGATGTTTTCAACTCCACACTGAATCAAATGAGAAAAGGGAGGAAAAACACGGACATGTTTTATTTTCCTTTTTTTTTTTTCAGAGAAACTGCTACAAAAAAAAACACAGACACACACACACACACACACACACACACACACACACAATTCAAAGTCTGACTTCAAGTGTTCACAGACTTGCTCATGAATGAAAAACAGTCACGGGGCAGGGCTGTACGTTGATTTTGTTATCATAAATTATTCCTCAATTCCTATGTCCTTCCCTTTCCCGTTACCTTCCCACAGGTGATTTGTTTTTGAATCCTTTTTGTGGCTACACTTGATGAAATTCTCAATTGAAATCTGCTTACCATTCTTTTTTTATTCTATTTTCTAATGCATTTTACAGACTTTCCCTAAGTACAATGTTGCTTTAAATGTAGTTTCATACTTGTTTTGATCCCAAGTGCGAAAATGAAGTAAATTAGCTTATTGACTATAAAATGTATATTGGACCCAATTCAGAGTTGGGTTTTAAAATACATTCCTTTTTTTTTTTTTTTTTTTTTTTTGAGATGGAGTCTTGCTCTGTTGCCCAGGCTGGAGTGCAGCGGTACTATCTCTGCCCACTGCCACCTCCACCTCCTGGGTTCAAGGGATCATCCTCAGCCTCCTGAGTAGCTGGGATTACAGGCACCCACCACCATGCCCAGCTAATTTTTGTATTTTTGGTAGAGGCAGGGTTTCACCATGTTGGCCAGGCTGGTCTTGAACTCCTGACCTCAAATGATCCAGCCTCCTCAGCCACCCAAAGTGCTGGGATTACAGGTGTGAGCTACCAAGTCTGGCCTAAAATATATTCTTATGGAGAAAAACCTAAAGGAAAACATGGGAGGATTGTTTCAGTACCACCCCTATTCCCAGTTCCAAAAATATTCACTGCCTAATAACTGAAATTGGTCTCATAATGATTTACTCAGATAGGATTCTTCTATTTCCCTTTTCTTCTGGTAGCTTTTCAGTACTTGGTCATTTGTTTATTTATTTATTTATTTACTGAGAAGGAGTCTCAATCTGCTGCTCAGGCTGGAGTGCAATGGCACAATCTCAGCTCACCACAGCCTCCACTTCCCAGATTCAAGTGATTCTCCTGCCTCAGCCTCCTGAGTAGCTGGGATTACAGGCATGCGCCACCATGCTCGGCTAAATTTTGCATTTTAGTAGAGATGGGTTTCAGCGTGTTGGCCAGGCTGGTTTCAAACTCCTGACCTCAGGTGATCCACCGGCCTCGGCCTCCTGAAGTGCTGAGATTACAGGTGTGAACCACCACACTGGCCTCAGTTACTTGATCTTTTAGATTAGCATTTACATCAGGAGACTGGCATGAGAAAAACAGTGAGATTCAGCAAACGCATGGATCTCAACTTAAGAGGCTGTACTCTCAAACTTCATATAAAAGTCAGTTACAACAGGATAACCAGTGTTGGCCAAGGGCATTCTCCAACAATGTTGGTGGGACAGTCAGCGATACACTGACTAGAAAAATATGTAGCAACACTGAAATTCCATGTGCACCTGTAGTCCCAGCTACTGAGGTAGCTGAGGAGAGAGGATCGCCTGAGCCCAGGATTTTGAGGCTGCAGGGAGCTATGACTGTGTCACTGCACTCCGGCCTGGTCAACAGAGCCAGATTTCATCTCTAAAAAAATTCATAAAATCACAAAAAAGTTAAAATAAAAAAATTGTTTTCCAAACATATTGGTATTAAACTATATTTTCACTGAAGTTTTAGCAAGTTCACAATTAGCCAAGCTCACAGTGAGATACAGAAGGCATCTTTAAATGAAATCCATAGACAATGCTACAACCACTTCTTAGCCAATTACAACTTGCCTGCAAATCCTTTATCAGAACAACTCACAAGAAACTTAGGTGCTCCCTAGCTTCACCCATGTCTGATTGATGTCCAGCATGGAAATTCAAAATCCACAGGGGCCGGGTGTTGGCTCAAGTTCTACCCCCACCCACTCTCCACCCTGCCCTGCACCTGCTGCCCAGTCCCAGAGAGGGTGAAGTCTCCTGCAGGCTGGGCCTCCGTCTATCACACATGGGGTGACCAGGGCCAGAAACTCTGGCAGAGAGAAAGGAAAGGGTTTCTTGGATACCAACGCTTCCATACTCCCCATAAAAATAAAGCCATATATTGGACACAGGTTTTAGGCCGGCTCTCAGAAGCCAGGACATAGATGAACAAATAGTTTTTCTCCACCCTGAATGACAATTCACAACCATCTCATATTACTAGACACCAAAGATGGGTTTTTTTGTTTTTTGGAGTCTCGCTCTGTTGCCAGGCTGGAGTGCAGTGGCACAATCTCAGCTCACTGCAACCTCAGCTTCCTGGGTTCAAACGATTCTCCTGCCTCAGCCTCCCCCAAGTAGCTGGGACTACAGGTGCACACCACCACACCCAGCTAATTTTTATATTTTTAGTAGAGACGGGGTTTCACCATGTTGACCAAGATGGTCTCTATCTCTTGACCTCGTGATCCACTTGCCTTGGCCTCCCAAAGTGCTGGGATAACAGGCATGAGCCACCGTGCCCAGCCAAAAATGGTATTGGTTATTTCAATAATCAGATTGATCACAACCCGGCAGCAAACAGCTAATTGAGTGAGTGCATAAAGGAGGTCAAGGAAATCCCAACACACATTACTTCCACATTCATTTCATGCTCTTCTTTTAAATTACAATGACTCCTGTATGCCTTGCCACTCAACAAGAAGCCATGTAATAGCCCTACTAAGGTTACTATTAGGCAAAGAAAAGAAATTATTGTTAAACACAATTATTGGCATAATAGAGGTTTTTAATACCCATTTTTAGACTGCATTCTAGCCTGGGCAGTAGAACCAGAATCCTGTTCTCTCTCCCTCTTTTTCTTCCTCTTTCTTTCTCTCGTACATTCTTTTTAAAAAAAAAAAAAAAAAAAAAGAAATTAGAAATATTTATCATACAATTAACCAAACGGTATGACTATAAATATATACAAATAAAAATTCCATGAAAGTTAAAAATAAGTATGCATGAATACAGCAGAGGAAATACGTTTTGATTTTTAAGGGTTACGTTGAAGAATCTTTTAAATTAATGAATAACAATTATGGATAATTATAGATTCAGTAAATACTGAAAAGCTTTTTAAACACGGCTGTTAAAAAGATAAATAAATATAGCTTCTGTCCACTAGATGGCAGCAAAGATTTATTTTAGAATCGGTAAACCTCAGTCATTATACCGAATAATATGTATCTTAAAAAGCTAATGTGTAAAAAATGCACATTTTGTAATTGTTGTTATTCCTTAGAGTTTCAACTTAATTAGAACGGCTGTATCACTAGTGCCTAGAGTTTCTGCGACTTTTATACTTGACTTCTCTCTTCTAAACTCTCCATTCTTTTTTTTTTTTTTTTTTTTTTTTTGAGATGCAGTCTCTCTCTTGCCCAGGCTGGAGTGCAGCGGCGCGATCTCGGCTCGCTGCAACCTCTGCCTCCCAGGTTCAAGCGATTCCCCGGGCCTCAGCCTCCTGAGTATCTGGGACTACAGGCGCTCCACTAGTCCTGGCCAATTTTTGTATTTTTAGTAGAGATGGCGTTTCACTATGTTGGCCAACCTGGTCTCGAGCTCCTGACTTCAAGTGATTCGTCTGCCTCTGCCTCTCAAAGTACTGGAATCACAGGCACGAACCACAGCACCAGACCTTATTTCATTTTTAACGTACATCCAAATTAATCTTAAATTAGAAATCTGAACATGTTACTCCCTAACTAAAAATACTTTGGTAATTCCTTAAACCACAAGGAATAAAAAATAATCCTCTTATTTACTCAACCAATATCAGTAACCATGTTCTGTTTACATGGCAGTATGTATCATGGGCACTAGAAATAGAAATACGAATACTTCACGAAGCTTTCTATTTTGAACATTATAAACTTGTAAAGATATAGCTGCAAGAAAGCAATTGCCTAGAGAATAGTTTGGGGCTGCAAAGGCACAAAATGATAAGGTGAAGGGTAAGTTTTACTATGGATCATCCAGGTCTGGAACTCAGGGAAAAGATCTGGGCTTCAGAGGGCAGTTTATAAATCATCAGCATGGAAGTTCAATTAAAGAGCAATAAGCATTACGGATAATTTATTATTAACTGATATTGTTTGGCTCTATGTCCCCACCCATATCTCATCGTGAATTATAATTAACACGTGTTTGGGGAGGTGCCTCATGGGAGGCGATTGAATCATGGGGCGGACTTCCCCCTTTCTGTACTTGTGATAGTGAGTGAGTTCTCACGAGATTTGGTTGTTTAAAAGTGTGTTGCACTTCCCCCATCCCCACCTCTCTTTCCCGTCCTGCCATGGTGAAGAGTGCTTATTTCTTCTTCACCTTCCACCACGGATACGTTTCCTCAGGAGTCCCAGTCATGCTTCCTGTTAAGCCTGCAGAACTGTGAGTCAATTAACCTATTTTTTTCATAAATCATCCAGTCTCTGGTATTTCTTTATAGCAGTGTGGAAATGGAGTAATAACACTGACTCTTAGAGTTATAAATGTTAATTACAAACATATACAAGAGCTACAGAAATGAGTAAAGTGAAATTCACACAGATTATTTCCATTGCCTGTTAACATTTTAACACACATATATGTATCATATATACATATTTATATTTCAGACTTATCTTACACGTAGCCACAACTTCTATGTGTACACTGTAAATATCTATGTATAATATATCTGAAACAGAAAATAGAGACTTAGGATAGCCAGGGGTTCGGGAATAAGCAAAGGAACAGCAGGTGTAGCCAATCCCGGGGAAAGGAAGAGCAAGCACAGCCAGTTCGAGGCAAAAGAGAAGCAAGTGCAGCCAGTTCTAGGCACGATTAGGCAGCATACAGGCCACATATTCACTCCTGCGATAACAAGACAGAAATTTCCACTTAAGCCTCTGCTTGGTTGCAGGCCCATCCTTCATAGGATATAACCAATTGGAGGCCTCTAAAGGGCACCTAGGAGTGTTGCTAAGTTATTTCGACTTGCTAAAAACCCTAATTGGGGAGGCTCTTGATCGACTTGTTACAGCTGTCTCCCACTCTGTGAATTATCTTCAATAAATCTGCGTTTTCCTTATTCCATTCTCAGTTGCTTTGTCTTTCCTTGCTTGTTTTTCTGTCACTTTGTTTTTGCATTTTGTTCAATTCTTTGTTCAACAAGCCAAGAACCTGGACAACTCTATCCAGTAACATATTTATGTATACATGATACATCATAAAGAGTGTCATAATATGCATCCTATGTTCACTTAACAGTAACTCAGGAAGAGGGAGGTGGAGGACACAGCAAGTCAGACTCAAAAAGCGTGGCCAGGAAGGTAATGAGAATCTAGAGAATAAGATCATGTAAGGCAAGAATTGAAGGACTTTTAGGAATGGCTAATTTATTGTCAAATGCTGTAGAATTAAGAGCTAAAACAAGAACTAAACTATCGGCTGAATTTGGCAATTAGACAAGATGTGACCTCTGCCAGAACATCTTCAGTGGCATGGCAGAGTAGGAACTTGATTGCTGTGTTTAGAAGCAAAGAAGGGGTGGTAGTCATTACAAACTGTTTCTATGAGAAGGTCCCTTTGAAAAGACAGGGGGAAAATATTCTTTTTTCTCCACAGCCTCATCAATGTTTGTTATCTTTTGTCTTTTTAATAATATCGTAAAGGTGTGAGGTGATATTTTATTGTGGTTTTGATATGCATTTCCCTGATAATTAGAGATATTAAGTACTTTTTCATATGCGTGTTCACCATCTGAATTTCTTCTTTGGAGATGTGTTTAAGTGCTTTGCCCAATTTTTAATTCAGTTATTTGTATTTTTGGTACTGAGTTGTATAAGTTCTTTATATATTTTGGATGTTAACTTGTTATTAGATGTATGGTTTGCAAATGCTTTTTCCTATTCCATCAGTTACCTTTTCATTTAGGTGATTGCTTCCTTTGCTTTTCAGAACTCTTTAGTTTAGTGTAATACCGGGTATCTATTTTATATCACCAAGACTGCTGTCAAAAAGCTTTTCTCTGTTTTCTTCTACGAATTTTAAAGTTTTATGTTGTGTTTAAGTCTCTAATTCATTTTAAATTTTTTTTTTCATGTGTGTGATAGGGGTTCAATTAATTTTTTTTTTTTTTTGCATGTGGATAACTGGTTTTCCAAACACCATTAGTTTTTTGTTTTTGTTTTTGTTTTTGTTTTTAACAGAACTATACCCATTATGTGTTCTTGGCACTCTTGTTGAGGATAAATTGACCATAAATGTATGGGTTAATTTCTGGGCTCTCTGTTCTGTTCCACTGATTTAGATGTTTGTTTTTATGACAATACCGTACTGTTTTGATTACTATAGCTTTGTAATAGGATATGAAGTCAAGCAGTGTGATGCTTCCAGCTTTATTCTTTCTTCTTAAGTTAGGTTGTTTAGTTAAGATATTTCATTTTTAATATAGGCATCTAACACAACAAACTTCTCTCTTAGTATGTGGGCTTTTGCTGAATTTCATAAGTTTAAGTAAATTTTATTTTCATTTTTGTTTGTCTCAAGATATTTAAAAAATTCTCCATTTGATTTTCTTTTACCCAGTGGTTGTTCAAATGCTGTGGTTTAACTTCATGTGTTTGAGCATTTTCCAATTATGTTTTTGTTATTTCTCATTTCATTTCACTGTGATCTGAGAAGACAGTGTTGTTTATATGTTTTAAAACTTGTTGACTTGTTTTGTGACTTAACATATGACCTATTTAGGATAGTGTCCTTTGTGTGCTTGAGAATAATTTGTATTTTGCTGCTGTTGGGGAAGAAGGTCTGTGTATCTCTGTTAGGTCCCTTTGGCATAAATTTGTTTAAATTAGCTGTTTTCTTACTGTAATTCTGCCTAGATGTTTTATCCATTATTGAAAGTGAGAGTATTGAAGTCTCTTATTGTATTGTCAATTTCTCCCTTCAGCTCTGTTCATGTTTGCTTAATATATTTATGTGCTCTAATGCTGAATGCCTATATATTTATAATTGTCATACCTTCCTGTTGAATTAAAGTTTTTATCATTACATAAAACCTTCTTTGTCTTGTGACATTTTTTGACTTAAAGTCTATTTTGTCTGATGTAAGTATAGCCACCCTGATCTCTTTTTGTTACCATTTGCATGAACTATCTTTTCCCAGCCATTTACTTTTAGTCTATGTATGTCCTTATATCTAATGTTAGTTTCATGTATGTTGTATATTGTTGGATATTATATTTTTATTCATTTTGATTGGGAGTTCATTTACATTTGAAGTGATCATTGGTATGTAGGGACTTTGCTGTTGCCATTTAGTTCGTTGTTTTCTTTTTGTCTTCCAGTTCTGTTTTTTCCTTTTTGTTGTTTTCTTTTGGTATTTAATGATGTTTGTGGTGGTTTAGTTTGATTCATTTCATGTCATCTTTCATATACCTACTGGAAATTCATTGTGTCCCTTTCACATTGTCATATTTTTCTGATTCTTCATGAGTCTTGTAGCTCTGCATAGGTGTCTGCACATTTGAAGAAGTAATTACTTCTTCCAGATTTTATGAACTGGCTTTGGTAAGAAAAGATCTTCACTTATAGAAAGTGGGGATGGGAAGGAAGTGTGGGGTGGTGGCTATGGGGTGTATGATGGAGGAAATTATGGAAGCGGTCTTGTGGCATGTGGTGTCAAGTGTGAGAATGTGCAGTGATTCTAGATTTAGAAAGGCATGGTAGCTAGGGGGCTCAGGCAGTTAGTGTCAGTAGCATTAGCAACTTTGTGGTCCTCAGTGAGAAGAGACCCACTGTAGTAAATCTATAGTGGCTTTGAGGGCTGTTGGAGTCCTCAGCAGTGCCTCCAGTTCTAGTTGTGGATATACCTAGGTAGGCATGGGCTGAGACAGGTTGCAGCAGGTGCTGGCAGTGGATCTGGCAGTGTGAAGGGGCATGCATGGTAGTGAGGGCCATTGATAAACATCCATGTTGGTGAAAACCAGGGCCAGCAGTGGGCAAGTATGTGGCAGTAGGTGCTGGTATGTGCAAAGTGTGTGTACAGTGATAGGAATGATCTGTAGGTATGCACCCAGCGGCAAGGGTTGGGGTCAGTCAGAGGGGTTAGGGCTGATTGTTGGTGTGGTTGCAGTGGCAAAATCAGTGGTGAGTGCATGAGGCTACAGATTTTATGAATTGGCTTTGTTAAGGAAAGACCTTCACTTATAGGAAGGTGGGGGTAGGAAGGAGTTGTGGGGTGGTGATGATGGGATATATGAAGGAGCACACTATGGTAGCAGATCTGCTACCATGGCATTGACAGTGGTTGGAGCTGGTGCCCTGTGATTGTGGTTGCAGGGGTCTGCTGCAGGTATATGTGCTATGGTGAGACCAGCAGCTAAGGTCAGGGCTGGCTGCATGTACATATGCTGTTGTGAGGACCGGGGCTGCAATGTGTGTGTATGTAGAAGTGAAGATTGGCAATATTGGTCAGAGCTGGTTGTAAATATGCTTGGCTGTGGGTTCTGGACTCATAGTGTGTGTGCAAGGCAATGAGGACTGGTGGTTGGGGTTGGCAGTAGATAGGCACATGGTGGTGGCATAGATGGGACTACTGATGAGACTGGGATTTGTTGTGGGAGCACCTGGTGTGGCTGTACTATGTCCAAGGCCAGGGCATTCATAGTATGCTGACTGGGGAGGCTCTGGTAGAGGGGTAGGGACAGCATCTCAGGCAGCTGGGCTCTGCAGAGGTGAAAAACTGCAAGGACCTTTGTGGCAAAAGATGTAGGTGTCTGTGGCAGCTGTGCTGGCTCTTGGATTTCTCAGTGGTGAGAACTGTTGGTTTCTGTGTGGAGCATACTTCTGGAGTCTTTGACAGCCCACACCGTGAGGTCTTTGTTGGTGAACATAGTGAGTCTTAGTGGCTGTGATGGTTGTTGATGTCCTCAGTTGCGAAGTCTCCCGGGATCCTCTGTAGGGCACATCACTGGGGACCACAGTGGCACCTGCAGTATGGCTGATACTTATAGTGCACAACCTTCTTTATTCCTAGCTGTTTCCAGATGTCTTGGCCATTCCTACCTATTTCCTTAGTGATCTGGGTTGGATTAAACCATAGTAGACCTTCAGGCAGTGGCCTGAAAAGCTCACCATGCTCTCGTTTTCCCTCATGAAGGAAACTTACGGGCTCAGGAGTTCCCTTTCAGTGCTGAGCTGTGTGGGCCTGGGGGATGGAATGATGCAGGCAAAAATGAAACTGCTCTTTCTACCCTTTCTGTAAATTAATCTCATTTTACTTCCCCACCACATAGCTGTACCTTTTTAACTGAACTCCTGAGCTCTTCCAAAGGTATTTACATTTGTGGATAGCTGTCTAATTGTTGTTCTTATGGGTATACAAAGTCTAAGATCTTTTCCTCCATCCTGCTAATGTCTTTATTCTTATTATTAAAATCAAAATATATATTTACCATTAAGAAGATGTTTATTTAATTTTTGTTTTTGCTTAAGTTTCCAAATTGTACTGCTAAAATCTTGTTAAATTTTTATTATGTGACTTTTTAGCAATGTAAAAGCATCAAATGAAGAAAAACAATAAAAGTAGCTGTACATTATAAGAAAAAAAATGTAATGAGAAGAGCCAGGATCTGGAGTAAGAAAACCTGGCAATGAGTACAGGTGTATAATCTTGGATATATACTTTATTTTTTGGGCCCATATGCTTCTAACCTATTAAAATGTTATTAGGAGTATCAATAAATAAGTTTTTGTTGTGAAAATGTGATGTGAACTACAAATGGTTGTAAAATATATTGGTAAATGTTTTAAAGAAACATTCATATTAAAGCACATTATACTTATTTAAGAAGCTTTATTATAATTACGGTATCTAATTATATATTTCACAGATTTTCATCTTCATATTGACAGCAATTTGGTTCTTATTACTAACCACTATTTGATGATTAACAGTCCTTCAGTAAACGTTTGTAAAGTGAATATTTAGTGAATAGTGGATCCTATAAAAATAATTTATCTTGTTTTTAAACATCTGAATGTCTTTATTGCACATTTTAAATACAGGTACAGAATATTTTGGTTTCACTGCTGTTAGGTAATGGATATTTAACTTTAGATTTTGACCTTAAGGTAATTTTGCCTTTTGTCCAAAGTCTAAAACATTTAAGTAAGAATTATGACAAAATTGTGTATTTTATAAAAATATTTGGAAGAAAATAAAAATATTTTGGGTCATAAACATCATATCAGTTTAATCTATTAATCAATTTCTGTATAGTTATCTGTTTACAACTTTGCTATTCACTTTAAATTTACTAACATTTTCATCAAAATATATTTTTTTCTCATAAAATTTTTAACTGAGATTTTGATACACTGTTTTCTTGTCTCTATAAATTATTATTAGTTATAACTGCTGCTATTATATATTTCTTTGGCCATTATTTCTACCAAATCTAATATACTTGTACCACATTTTATATATTATAATGTTATACACAAAATTTTATCTATTTACAATTTTATTTTTTTCTTGCTTATTTTTATTAGTTACAAAAAAACTTATGAATGTTTATATTTATCTCTCAGCTAATCTTAGAAAAAATATACAGAGCAATTGCCTTCAGTTAGTTTAAGGTTGAGCTAATAACCAGGCCAGTTTCCTGTATTGATAGGTCAGTTATTCCTTATTCTTTTTTCTTTTGTTTTTTTTTTTTTGAGACGAAGTGTCACTCTGTCACCCAGGCTGGAGTGTAGTGGCGCAATCTTGGCTCATTGCAACTTCCACCTCCCGGGTTCAAGCGATTCTCCTGCCTCAGCTTCCTGAGTAGCTGGGATTGCTGGCACCCACCACCATACCCAGCTAATTTTGTATTTTTGGTAGAGATGTGGTTTTGCCATGTTGGCCAGGCTGATCTCGAATTCCTGACCTCAGGTGATCCACCTGCCTCGGTCTCCCAAAGTGCTGTGATTACAGGAGTGGCTCACTCCTGGCTTATTCCTTATTCTTTTAATCCCTCTGTGATCTGGCAATCTTTCCAATTCAGTTTTATTTCATTATGTGTTTATAATGTACGTTTTCTTTTTTGAAACCCTGCAAAACTTGTCAGCTTAACAAATCATTTTAATAGACATTTAAAAATCATATATTTGGTAAGTTATCTGTGATTCTGAATAATATATGCTTAGGCCTTTCTCCATTTCTTTGAATAGCTCTTAATATAAATTATATTATATGAAATATTAATGATAAAGTACTCACTTGGTCATGAGATAACCAAATGCAGAATTCATAAAACCCAGTGTGCAGTGTGTTTAGAGAACTGAATAGATGTTATATTATGATATAAAAAAATAAATTTTAAATAGGGTTTCAGGGAAAATATTCTAATACTAAAATCAAGCTATGAAATACCCTCCCATGGGAAATATGAAAACTTCAGTTATTCAAAACCAGCCTGGAAACAGCATTAAAAATCTACCCCCTGGGAGTCATTTCATGCAGTGGTTGAGTTGACTAGGAGCCTGATAGACCCTTACCATGTCTACTTTGTGTGACTTAAATAAAATGGCAACTTTTACATAGTATTTGCCATTGGAAAGTAAAATTTAAAAACAATGTAACTAGTGCGGGTAACATGATTCTTTCAATAAAATACAGTCAGATTTTACTAGTCTATTAAGTAGTAAGAGTAATGAGGACTTTCAAAGAATTTTGAAAATAAAAAGTGTTATAAAGTGTTGTCAGTATCTATTACATATTTTTATTCACACATATTACTTCTCTGGGAAAATAATTTTGTAAAATAAAATTTGGGAAAGAAAGAGGGTTAATATAATGAAAATGAAAAAAAAAAGGGGGAAAGCAGAAAACATCTGCTAGGCACTTTAAATGGCATCAGGCTTTAATAGGACCAGTTCAATATTTACTAACATTGAAATAAAAAAAATCCAGATGTTTCTGTTTCAAATGTGTTAAAACAGTAAAAAATTACTCTTTTTAAAATGAATACTGGCAGCATTGTAATTTTGAATATGTCATGTAATAAATACTTCATTGTTGAACTTTTAATATCTGCTTCATAATATTTCAGTTTTTATCATTGAAAATAAATAAACATGTCTGAAATGATGTAAACCACAACTTCAAAAGTTAATAGTAAATAGTAGTTTAATCTACTTTAATCAAATATCATGAAAACATATATTTAATCAACATATATTTCCATGTTTGTTATACCATATTTCTTAAAAACTAGAAGTACAATGTACTTTAAAAAAAAACCCACAAAAAGTCTACATTTGTACATATTTATGATTCACTTGAGTCATCTAAATATAATTTTTTAATTGCTAAAAATAGCTCAGAATATGGAATCATTCTGTTCTTTTACATTCATTACTACGCAAGACAACAAAGATAATTTAGTTATTCTCTGTTCCAGGCTCTTTTTATTCAATTATCACAAAAACTGAGATGGGTACTTTATTATCTCAATTTTATTCAAGTTAGGAATGTGTCTTAGTTCATTTGGGTTGCTATACAGGAATACCTGAGGGTGAGTAATTTATAAAGAAAAGAGATTTATTTGGCTTAGGGTTCTGCAGGCTGTACAAAAAACATGGTTCCAGCATCTGCTTCTGGTCTCCTGTTGCTTCCATTCATGGAAGAAGATGAAGGAGACCCAGTGTATGCAGAGATCATGTGGCAAGACAGGAAAGAAGAAAGAGTGGGTAGGGAGGTGCCAGCCTCTTTTAAACAACCAGCTCTCAAGGGAACTAATAGTGAGAACTCACTGAAATCTCCCCACCCAACACAAGAGAGGGCATTGATGTACTCATGAAGGATTCTCCCCCACATCTCAAACAACTCCCATTAGGCTTCCAACTCCATTATTAATAGATTAATATGTCAATATGAAATCTGAAGGGACAGACATCCAAACTATAGCACAAGATGAGACATAAAACAGTCAATTAACTTGCCAAAATTACCATAGTAAGTTGCAAAGACATAACTGAAACCTAGGAATCCTGAATCCAGAGCTCATTTTCTTAATTATGAATGGACAAAGCATTTTAAGTGTGGTAATTCTATTGTGTCTGGGAGATACAGAATTAACACAACAGAATAGTAGTATATTTTGTGGTGATTTGTATAATGAATTGGAGGACACTTTCAGGTGGAATTGGTTAATATTATATTCTCAGTAAGATATAAGTTCTATTCTAGCCATAGTTTAGTCTTTCTTTTATTCCTAAGTGCCTAGGGCAATGTCATTATTTAATACTATAAATACCTAATACATGTATGTTGAATAAATTCTTCATTATACAATATCATTATCTGATACTGTGAATACTTAATATATGTTGAATAAATTATGCATTGAAATTTCTCAGTAAAATTTGCTCAAAGAAAAGAAGGGGGAGCAGTATTTGAGAGCTAATTTTATTTTGTGGAGGATAGTTTTAAAAAATTGATTGAACTTTTAATGTTTTGATGTTTGAAGATTGACATGCAGAGGGAAAAATAATAGCTATAATAATAATGATAATCACAGTAACATATACTCTTTACCTGATTTCTTCCAATGTGATACCATCTTATAAACTATAGAAAAAATCATAATAAAGAAATTGACATTGATCCAATCTGCTCATATTTAGATTTCCCAGTTTTAGATGTATATGTTTGTGTATGTGTATTTAGTTTTATTCAATACATGTGTATGCTCATGTCACTACCATCACAGTCAAGATAAAATAGTTTCATTACTACAAGGGTTTCTATTGCACTTTTAGAACCAGACCCATCTTCCTCCACTCCACACCACTTCTTTAACCTCTAACACCACTAATCAGTTCTCCATCTCTATAATTTTGCCATTTGGAATGTTATATGAGTAGAATAGTATAATATATCACCTTTTAGCATTGGCATTAAAATAAACTGAGTATAATTCCCTGGAAGCACATCAAATTTATTGCATATATTGATACTTAATTCCTTTTTATTACTGAATAGTATTCCGTGGTATGAATGTTCCCCTGTATGTTTAGCCTTTCATTTACTAAAGGTCATCTGAGTTTTTTCCAGTATTTAGCCATTACAAATAAAGCTGCTAGGAACATTTGTCTGTAGATTTTGCATGAGCCTAACTATTATTTCTTTGGATAAATAATTCCAGGATTGCAATTGCTAGGCCATATGATAATTGGATATTTTGTAAGAAATTGCCAAACTGAGGTTGGGCATGATGTCTCATGTCTGTAATCCCAGCATTTTGGGAGGCTGAGGCAGGAGGGTTGCATCAGGCCAGGAGTTTGAAACCAGCCTGGGCAACATACTAGAACCTGTCTCTACAAAAATAAAAATAAAAAAGTTAGCTGGACATGGTGGCATGCGTCTGTAGTCCCAGCTACTCAGGAGGATTGCTTGAGCCCAGGAGGCTGAGGGTGCAGTGAACTATGATGGAATCACTGCCCTCCCTCCAACAGAGTGAGATTCTGTGTCTAAGAAAAGAAATGGGGAAAAAAACTTGCCAAACAAATTCACAATGACTATTCTGTTTTGCATTTCTACCAGCAAGGTATAAAGGATCCAGTGTCTCTGAATCCTTGCCAGTGTTCTCAGCAGGAGTGAAAGTATATTAAAGAGTTTTAGAGCAGAAATGAAAGGAAGTAAAGTATACTTGGAAGAGGGCCAAGGGGGTAACTTGAGAGATTTAAGTGCATGCTTTGACTTGGAGTTTTATACACTGGTATGCTTCCAGAGAGTTGCAGGTCTTCTCCCCCAATACTTCCCTTGTGGTGGGTTGTCCACATGCACAGTGGCCTACCAGAACTTGGGAGCGGCCACATGTGCAGTGTGTTCACTGAAGTTGCATGCATGCTCACTTCAGGCCTTTTCCCATTACCAGTGTTCCTAGAGGAAGGTCATAAAACAGTTAAACTCTGCCATTTTGCTTCTTGGTGCACATGCTTGAACCCACTTGCCCAAATCCTGAGATCTTATCAGGAAGCTGCTGATCACCAGTTTCAGGTTTTTTTTCTACCTATTAGGAGACTGACTTTCCCTGTGCTAACTGCAACCAATTCTTATGTCAGAGAGATAGTTCCACTATCACCTATCACCTGATGATTGCCTGACTTTCCTGGTGTGGTGGGGAACCCTGTCTTGTCCTGCTCATTTCTGACTACCTACCTATTGTAACATTTCCTCCTCGAGAGTCCAAGACCTCAATTCTGTGAGGAAATGAGTGAGAGTTATTCTGTAATTGCTTCTTGCTGACAGAGTGGGGTCTCTTGTGTCCCTCTAATGGTAAGTGAAGGATAACTCTTGAATATTGAGAGGATGATATCTCTCATTGAGAATCGTCTGGAGCTTAGTGGCCCATCCCTCTTGTTTCTTATGAACTGCAGCCAAAGATCACCTATATAAGAGGAATAAGTAGGCTAAGTCTAAATTGCAGACAAAAACTTAAAAACAACTAATGAGACTAGAGTTTAATAAAAGGTGTGCCATAATTCTTGTAACTGATTTTTTTCCTTTACTCCTGACTTTTATTAAAAACAAATCATGATAGGATTGATTTATTTGCAAAATAAGCTTTAGTCTTACTATGCTTGGCCTGATTATTTACATAAAGCACAACAAGAATGATTATTTTCTACACGGGCTCCGTTGAACATTGGCTTTGATGAAACTTTCTTCCATAAGACATCTCAGATAAGACTTTTTATAGCCTTAAGCCCACACACAGGTATATACCATCGAATACCTGTGCAAGTCAGGCAAATTCCTCTCTTTCTGAGTTCCCAAGATAATTTGGGGCTCCTGAGCCTGTCAGAAAGTGACTTTTTATGTTTACTACAAATCAGGAACCCTGCATAGGGACCATGTAGATGAGGTATGAGGCCAGTTTTCCCAAGGGGATTTTATTGGCTCTATAGGTCAATTTTGATTCCTTAAAGCAACGGTCTTTCACCTTTTTGGCACCCAGGATGAGTTTTGTGGAAAACAGTTCTTCCATGGACCAGGTTAAGGGGGATGATTTTGGGATAATTCTAGTGCATTACATTTATTGTATACTTTATTTCTATTATTATTACATTATAATATATAATGAAATAATTATACAGCTCACCATAATGTAGAATCAGTGGGATACCTGAGCTTGTTTTTTTCACAACTAGATGGTTCCATCTGGGGGTGATGGGAAACAATGACAGATCATCAGGCATTAGATTCTAATAAAGGGTGTGCAGCCTAGATCCCTTGCATGTGCAGTACGCAATACAATTTGTGCTCCTATGAGAATCTAATGCTGCCAGTGATCTGACAGGAGGCAGAACTTGGGTGAGGATGTGACTTATGGGGAGTGGCTATAAATACAGATGAAGTTTTTCTTGCTTGCCAAGTGCTCACATCTTGCTGTGTAACCCAGTTCCTAACAGGCCATGGATTGGTACCGGTCCATGACCCAGAGATTAGACACATCTGCCTTAAAAGAAAGCATGCCATCCCAGTTAAAGCCTTGAGAAAATAACCATTTTTTGCAATTGTGTCCTTTTGCAAAAGAATGCAGATTCTTATTGCTCATGTGCCGATAACTATATTGCCACAAGTTAAGAATACTTACAAATAGCTTCCAAACTTTGGAGAAATCTGGTAGAGAGAAATATGCTCCAAATTTTGTCTATGGGGATGTAGTTTACACAATTTTTAAAAACTGTACATATCTCAAAAGTTTTCTTGACTCTGAAAAACAAAGAATCAGTAAAATTTTAAGCAAAACATCAAAAAAGATTACTTTGGTCTTTGATTAGGTCGGTCTATGCAATTAATTCCTGTTTTGCTTGATATTTATGCGTTTTGGAACTCAAGAGAGTTTTGGAATTTTCTCTCCATTTTAATGTCATAGTCTCCAAAGTTATCTGAAACCTGCATTCCAAAGCACCTTTTAGAGTCCTATATCTGATTATAAAACAAGTTTTTAAAGAGGATCAAAACAAGGCAATAGATGACAGAAAGTCTTAGGGTAGCCACAGTCAAAAACACAATAGATAAGGAAATTTGGTTACCTTTGTGGCACACAATAATTTTTACATAAGAATTATAATTATTACTCATAATGTACGCTAAGTCATATCAGAATTACAGGAGTTTTGCACAATTTTGGAACACATACCAACAATATATTTGTACAAATATAGTCCAGAGGAAGCCAAATTTTACCTCTGCATTAGTTTACTATTGATGTTAAACCCAATTCTTAATAAAATCTTATAGACAAATTTATCCAATCTTAATCAGTTTGACCATAAAGTAAGGTTCTCATAAACCTTTTGTAATTTTTTTTATAATTTATTTTTGGTTGAAGAGCAAATTAGTGCTCTAATGAAACTCTTTTGTGCTTTTATTCCAATATTCAATTTGTAGATTAACTGAATAATTTCCCTTTAATTTTAGCTAATATGTTCACACATAGAATTCCCTTTTTTTTTTAAGAAGACATTTATTCTCCGCAGCAGGAAATCATGAGTTAGCCCCTCTATCTTCATTTACATTGCCAAGGGAAACATGACAGGTTGTGGGAACCCAGCATAGAAATGAGGGGCGATGGCCTGGGGACCTTGTCACTCACCTTTCTCTCACATCTCCCAGGTCCTCTGAAGCAGCACAGGACAGTGCCAAGCAAACCTACTTATCCTTTCCTATCCTTTCCCAGAAACTTGACAGTGATGCCTAGCATAGCATACTTGTCCCTTTTTAGATTGTTCCCCTACTTCTCTCCCCAATTCCTGGCAGCAGAAAGTACAAAAGATCTTTTGAATATTGCCCATTTCAGAAAGCCACACCATCACCACATAAATTTCAAAACATAAATTTAATGAAAACATTGTGTTCATTGGGTTGACACTTGATCTCCACTTCAGGAGTTCTGTAAGCATGTTGTTGAATACCAGCGTCATGGCCAGGTGTGGTGTCTCATGCCTGTAATCTCAGCAGTTTGAGAGGCCGAGGTAGTTGCATCCCTTGAGGTCATTCAGGAGTTTGAGACCACCTTGGGCAACATGATGAAATCATGTCTCTAGTAAAAATACAAAAATTAACCAGGTATAGTAGCATGCACTTGCAGTCCCAGCCACTTGGGAGGCTGAGGCAGGAGAATCACTTGAACCCAGAAGGCAGAAGTTGCAGTGAGCCGAGATCATGCTACTGCACTCCAGCCTGGGTGACAAAGCAAGACTCTGTCTCGAAAAAGAAGCACACAACAACAATAGCAAAACAGTGGCATGTCCTTAGGATCCTTTCTTTTAACTGGTTACTCATCCTCTGAATCACTTTAGTAGTGCCTTTGTAACAGTGTTTTAGTTAATGCTATGATATTCTTGTAAGATATAACTTAGTGCATTTTTATATCATTTAACAAGTTTTCATTGGATAACTACTATATGCTAATATTTGAAGTAAAAATAAATGTAATAATTGATCCTTGCCCTGGAATAGTTTATTATCTAGCTTAGGAAACAAGGTATTCACATTAAATTGGTAATATCAGTAGTTAATGCTTATCAGATTCTTAACATTTTTTAGTTTTTATTCTAAGTTCTTTACATAAGTTAAATCATATAATCATATACAAAACTTTGTAATGCAGGTACTGACATTTTTCCTTTTTTTATAGAAGAAGTTACTGAATCACAGAAAATTTAAATAACTTGCCCAAGATTCCACAAATAATAAGGGGTACCATTTAAACTAGTCAATGTGATTAGTAGCCTCGGCCTTTAACTCTTACTTAATATTGCTTCTTCCAGAAGGAGGTAATATCAACAGACTGGTTGTTCAGGGTCAAGCTTTAAGTCACAATATTTTAAAAGTTCCATTTTTACCATTTTATTAAACCCATTTGCCAATACAGTTAATACATCAACACAACCATTTTTGGTCATTATATACTTGGAGAAATTATTTGCCATTATAATGCCATATTTGATGACATATTTAGGAAAACCTTTTTCTACTTAAATAACTTCAACTTTATTTTAGGAGACTTTCTGAATAACTGCCCTAGATTAGACTGGAAAGAGAGCTGCATTTAAAGTGGAGATTTCATTTCCTGACTGTTTATGTAGACACACAAAAAGAATGAAGAAAATAATGTATTATGATCAAATAAGCATACTAGAGTTGGAAATCGTTTGGATTATGATGATGTATTCTAAAGGATGTTTCTATAGGTAAGGCAATTTTAATTATTGATACTTTCAACATTCCTAGATTATTCTAGTCAGGAATGAGTGAAATTCTTTCTCTCATCAACTTCAATAATAATAACAGGACTTAACTTTGGTATGAAAAATTTTTCAATAAATGTATTTTACTTATTGTGTATAAATTTTCTAAATAAGTTTAACCTTTTTTTCAGTTATGGCTCAATAATTTCAGCTTTTTAACATTTAATGTGATTATTTTTATTATACTTTAAGTTCTGGGATTCATGTGGAGAATGTGCAGGTTTGTTACATAGGAATACATGTGTCATGGTGGTTTGCTACACTCACCTACACTAGGTATTTCTCCACACACATTTCTCCCCTTACCCCTCACCCCCAACAGGCCTATGGTGTATGATGTTCCCCTCACTGTGCCCATATGTTCTCATTGTTAAACTCCCATTTGTGAGTGAGAACATGCAGTGTTTGGTTTTCTGTTCCTGTGTTAGTTCCTGTATTAACTTGCTGAGAATGATGGTTTCTATCTTCATCCATGTCCTTTGCCCACTTTTTGATGGGGTGGCTTGTTTTTTTCTTGTAAATTTAAGTTTCTTGTAGATTCTGGATATTAGTCCTTTGTGAGATGAATAGATTGCAAAACGTTTTTCCAATTCTGTAGGTGGCCTATTCACTCTGACGATAGTTTCTTTTGCTGTGGAGAAGCTCTTTAGTTTAATTAGATCCCATTTGTCAATTTGGCTTTTGTTGCGATTGCTTTTGGTGTTTTAGTCATAAAGTCTTTGCCCATGCCTATGTCCTGAATGGTATTGCTTAGGTTTTCTTCTACGATTTTTATGGTTTTAGGACTTACCTTTAAATCTTTAATCCATCTGGAGTTAATTTTTATATATGGTGTAAGAAAGGGGTCCAGTTTCAGCTTTCTGCATATGGCTAGCCAGTTTTCCTAACACCATTTATTAAATAGGGAATCCTTTCACCATTGTTTGTTTTTGTCAAGATTTGTCAAAGATCGATGGTTGTAGATGTATAGTGTTATTTCTGAGGCCTGTGTTCTGTTCCATTGGTCTATATATATGTTTTGATACGAGTACCATGCTATTTTGCTTACAGTAGCCTTGTAGTATAGTTTGAAGTCAGGTTTTCAGAAAGAATGCTTCCACTTTTGCCCATTCAGTGTGATATCAGCTGTGGGTTTGTCATAAATAGCTCTTATTATTTTGAGATAAGTTCCGTCAGTACCTAGTTTATTGCGTGTTTTAGTATAAAGACGTGTTGAATTTTATTGAAGGCCTTTTCTGCATCTATTGAAATAATCATGGTTTTTGTCATTGGTTCTGTTTATGTGATGGATTATGTTTATTGACTTGTGTATGTTGAACCACCCTTGCATTGCAGGGATGAAGCCGAGGTGATCGAGGTGGATAAGCTTTTAATGTGCTGCTGGATTCGGTTTGCCAGTATTTTATTGAGGATTTTTGCATCGATGTTCATCAAATATATTGGCCTGAAATTTTCTGTTTTTGTGTATCTGCCAGGTTTTGGTATCTGGATGATGCTGGCCTCATACAATGAGTTAGGGAGGAGTCCCGCTTTGTCAATTGTTTGCAGTAGTTTCAGAAGGAATGGTACCAGCTCTTCTTTGTACCTCTGGTAGAATTCGGTTGTGATTCCATCTGGTCCTGGTCTTTTTTTTATTGGTAGGCTATTAATTAATGCCTCAATTATAGAACTTGTTATTGGTCTCTTCAGGGGTTTGACTTCTTCCTGCTTTAGTCTTGGGAGGGTGTATGTGTCCAGGAACTTTTCCATTCCTTCTAGATTTTCTAGTTTATTTGCAGAGAAATATTTGTAGTATTCTCCAATGGCAGTTTGTATTTCTGTGGGATCAGTGGTGATCTCCCATTTATCATTTTTTATTATATCCATTTGATTCTTCTTTCTTTTCATTAGTCTGGCTAGTGGTCTATTTTGTTAATCTTTCCAATAAACCATCTCCTGGATTCATTGATTTTTCTGAAGGGTTTTTTGTGTGTCTTCAGTTCTGCTCTGATCTTAGTTATTTCTTGTCTTCTGCTAGCTTTTGAATTTGTTTGCTGTTGCTTCTCTATTCTTTTAATTGTGATGTTAGGGTGTCGATTTTAGATCCCACTTTCTCCTGTTGTCATGTAGTGCTATAAATTTCCCTCTAAACACTGCTTTAGCTGTGTCCCAGAGATTCTAGTACATTGTGTGTTCTCATTTGTTTCAAATAACTTATTCATTTCTGCCTCAATTTCATTATTTACCCAGTAGTTATTCAGGAGCAGATTGTTCAGTTTCCATGTAGTTGTGCAGTGTTGAGTGAGTTTCTTAATCGTGAGTTCTAATTTGATTGCCCTGTGGTCTGAGAGACTATTTGTTATGATTTCCATTCTTCTACATTTGCTGAGGAGTACTTTACATGTGGTCAATTTTAGAATAAGTGCTGTGTGTTTCTGATAAGAATATATATTCTGTTGATTTGGGGTGGAGAGTTCTGTCTTTTAGTTTTGCTTGGTCCAGAGCTGACTTCAAGTCCTGGATATCCTTGCCAATTTTCTGTCTCTCGATCTGTCTAATATTGATAGTGGGGTGTTAAAGTCTCCCACTACTATTGTATGGGAGTCTAGGTCTCATTGTAGGTCTCTAAGAACTGGATTTATGAATCTTGGTGCTCCTGTTTTGGGTGCATATATATTTAAGACAGTTAGCTCCTCTTGTTGCATTGATCCTTTTACCATTATGTAATGCCCATCTTTGTCTTTTTTGATCTCTGTTGGTTTAAAGTCTGATTTTTTATAAGAGACTAGGGTTACAACCCCTGGATTTTTTTTTTTTTTTTTTTTTTTTGCTTTCCATTTGCTTGGTAAATATTCCTCCATCCCTTTATTTTGAGCCTGTATGTTTCTTTGCACATCTTGAATACAGCACACTGATGGGTCTTGACTCTTTATCCAATTTGCCAGTCTGTGACTTTTAATCTTGGCATTTATCCTGTTTTTATTTAAGGTTAATATTATTATGTGTGAATTTGATCCTGTCATTATGATGCTGTCTGGTTGTTTTGCTCATTAGTTGATGTAGTTTCTTCATGGTGTTGATTGTCTTTATATTT
>CAUYLG010023398.1:0-10547 GCA_963573385.1 Cacajao melanocephalus | reverse complement strand
GAGGCATTCTGGTTTTGGGTGTTTTCATCCTTTCTGCACTAGTTTCTTTCCATCTTTGTGGATTTATCTACCTGTGGTCTTTGTAGTTGGTGACTTTCGGATGGGGTCTCTGAGTGGATGTCCTTTTTGTTGATGATGAAGTTATTTCTTTCTGTTTCTTAGTTTTCCTTCTAACAGTGAGGCTCCTCTGCTGTAGGACTGCTGGAGGTCCACTCTAGACCCTGCTTATCTGGGGATCACTTGTGGGCTGCAGAATAGTAAGGGTTGCTGCCAGTTTCTTCTTCTGTTATCTTCGTCCCAGAAGGATACCTGCCTGATGTCAGCCTGAGGTCTCCTTTATGAGGTGACTTTTGGATATATGGGGGTCAGGGAGCTGCTTGAGGAGACAGTCTATCCCTTACAGGAGCTCAAGTGCTGAGCTGTGAGCTCCATTGTTCTGTTCATAGCTGCTGGGCCGGTACGTTTAAGTCTGCTATAGCGGAACTCATAACAGCCTTTTTCCCCAGGTGCTCTGTCCTGGGAAGGTGGGGCTTTGTTTATAAGTTCCTGATGTGCTGCCGCCTTTTTTCAGAACTGCCCTGCCCAGCAAGGAGGTAGCCTAGTCACAGTCTGCCAGCAGAGGCATTGCTGAGCTGCCGTGGGCTCTGCCCAGCTGCTGTGTGAACTTCCTTGCAGTTTTGTTTATAGAGGTATAGTTAGAACTGCCTCAGTAATGGCAGACTGCCTCTGTAATGGCAGACTGCCTTGGTAATGGTGTACTGCCTTGGTAATGATGGACTGCCTCGGTAGTGGTAGACTGCCTCGGTAATGAAGGGCGGCCTTCCCCCAACAGAGCTGGACCTTCCGGGGTCCAACTGTGCTTGCTGTGAAACTCTCAATCCAGAGGGTTTCAGATTGCTGGTCTTTGTGGGGGTGGGACCTGCCAAGCCAGATCACCTGACTCCCTGTTTCAGCCCCCTTTTTTTCAGTTGAATGGGTGGCTCTGACTCCCAGGCATTCCAGGCGCCAGTTGAAATGGCTGCCCAGATTTGTGTGAGTTTTTGTGCAGAGACCTGCTGCACCAGCTGAAACAGCTGTGCTGGAAACTCATGGTGCTTTTCAGCCTGGGAATGTCCTGGTCTGTGGGCAGTAATAACTTGTTTGGAAATGCGGTGTTCGCTCATCCTCTGCATTGTTCTTGCTGGGAACTGCACTCCAGAGCTGTTCCTATTCGGCCATCTTGGATCCCTCCCCATACCATGTTTCTTAAAGCCTCTGCTTGGAACTAGAACATTGTCACTTCTGCATACATCCCTTTCAGTCACATGGCCAAATGCAACGTCAGTGGGATGGGGAAGCCAGGCAAGGGCAGTGAGGAAAGGAAAAATCATAAGCAACTAAAGCAACCTAACATCTGCTTTTACTGTTTCTTGGGCTTTATCTACTTAATATGAATATATGACACTTGGCAAAGAAACAAACAAACAAACAAACAAACTCTCTTTCTCTTGAGTTCCTCTCCATTCTCCATGTAACACTGGCTGTGTTGAAAGAAGGGTGAAGAAGGTGGGGTGGGGCAACAGCCTGTTGTTATATCACAGTTACTTTGACCTGCAGGAACCCTGGCCTGGCAAGGAGAAGCTTCATGAGTCTCTTTGATTGCCGGTGCTCCAGCAGTTAGCACAATGTCTGGCACCAAGAGGTACCCAAATACTGTTTGTTAAATGAATGAATCAATGAAAGAATAAAACTGCCATGTCTATGGCTTGCATTGCTCTGACTTTTAACTGTGGTTCTGTCTTACCGATAGCTGAGACGTGTAAGGCCTCAGGCAGTAAATACTGATATATTCATGTAGCATAATACTGTGCAGTCATTGAAAGTGAGGTTGTAGAAGAATATGTAATGACCCTGTTTTGATCAAATATATCTCATATACTATACATATGAGGGACTTTCTTTTTCTTTTTTTTTTTTGCCCTTCCTTCCTTCCTTCCCCCCTCCCTCCCTCCCTCCCGCTTTCTTTCTTTCTTTCTTCCTTCCTTCCTTCCTTTCTTCTCTCCTCTTTCTTTCTCTCCTTCTTTCTTTCTTTTTCTTTCAGCAGAGTCTCCCTCTTGTAACCCAGGCTGGAGTGCAATGGCACAATCTTGGCTCACTGCAACCTCCGCCTCATGGGATCAAGCGATTCTCCTGCCTCAGCCTCCTGAGTAGCTGGGATTACAGGTACCCGCCACCATGCCCAGCTAATTTTTGTATTTTTAGTAGAGACAGGGTTTCAATATGTTGGCCAGGCTGGTCTCGAACTCTTCACCTCAGGTGATCCGCCCACCTTGGCCTCCCAAAGTGCTGGAATTCCAGGCATGAGCCACCATGTCTGGCCTTCATTTTTATTTTCTAAAGTTTCTATAACAAGTGCACATTTGTTTTGCAATAAAATGTAAAATTATTTTAAACATAAAATAAATGTACAGCATCACATATGAACAACATAGTCTAATTTTAGCTGCCATCTGGAAAAGCACCATTTCTCAAGATGTAACATTTGCACATTTCCTTCCATGCCAAAATATTCTAAAAAGTGAACCAAAGAATAGTAGCCAGTAAATTGAGCTTTGACCTGAGTCTGTGTCCACATCAGAAGAATATAAAAATTAACCTCAAAGTGAAAATGACTAAAGTTTAAAAGAAAAAAAACCCACAACACTTAGCAATCAGCTATTTGTTTTCTTACTGATACAACTTGGGAATCAGGAGGCCTGGATTAGGTTCTCCCACCAATCTATTGTACCACATTGGACAAATCACCCAATTGTTTGAAAACTACATTTTCTCAAAGGGAAAGTAAAGTTGGTTCCTGCTGTACATTAGCTTAGGTAGGTGCCCAAAGACCCTGGTGTAATAATGATGTTGTTCTCATGAAATACCAAGTTAGAGAAAAACTACATATTTTACTCTTTAGCAGATAGGATTGTCTTCTCTTCCAACTAAAAACAGTATGCTGATATTGAGGATTAGTATTTATCATTCATCCTGATAAATGCTGTATTGGTTTGGATACTACTAGCTGCAGTAGCAAATAGATGCAAAATATACAATGATCAAGCAGAATAGAAATCTACTTCCGGTTCATGTAATAGGTCCTAGTATTCCTGGTCGGCAGGCAGCTCTCTTGAATGTACTCATTCAGGGATTCAGATCTCCTTCCCTTTTGTGGCTTCACTGTCCACTAGAGCATTGTTGTTACTTGAATCCTGTTAGTAGAAAGAAAAAGGGCATGGGAGTATGTACCCATTTCTTAATTACTTTGGCCCAGAAATAGCCCATGTCTCACCTTCTCACAACCCACTGGCTACAACTCAGTCGGATGACTGTACCTAAATGCAAGGAAGGCTGAGAAGTACAGTAGTGTCCAGGAAGAAGACGAGAGAGATTTCAGAGCAGTAGCTTACAGTCTCTATCACAAATGCCTACCATATGCTAGGCTCAGTGCTAGGTAGTAAAGATATTGAGATGAATAAGACACTTTTTCTGCCCTAAGCTATCTCCCAATCTACTGGATGAGACTATGCTATATTTATACGTACTTAGCAGTTTAGTGTAGAATGTATTATCACAAAGCAATGAAGCCAAGCCAGTGAGAATATGTATATAAAAAACAACCCTGCCTATAGCAGAGGGAGGTCATGAAAGGCCTTGATTATGTCCATTTCATAAATGTTTATTGAGCATCAACTAAGAATCAGGCACCTTTTACTTTCAGGTTGCTGAAGATAGATGATAGGACATAATCCTAGTCCTTGGGGCAATAGATGTACAAAGAGATGAGTTCAGATGGGTAATAGCCCTATAAATGGGGGATGGGAGGAGTATAATGTGCATGCTTGGTGGGTTAAGTGCTCTGTATTTGGAATCAGGCATACCTGGGATTGAATTCCAGCTTTAACACTATCTAAGCCACTGTGTCACTCTGGGCAGCTCTTCCAACCTTTCTGAATCTATGTTCCTCATTTTTTAAACAGGAATGGCAACTCCTCATATAGTCTCAGGAGCCAAATTGCCTGGGTCCAAAACCTGGATCTTCTACAGAATAACTTTGCGATATAGGGAAGTCCATCGAACCCTTCTGGGGCTTTAGTTTCCTATCTTTGAAAAGGGTTGATAATAGTATCAAACTCATACAGTTGGTAGGAATGTGTGAATTCAAAGAACAAAAATTCTCTGAACTGCGCCCAGTACCTAAAAGTTGTTCAGTCAGGGTTAGGTCTTGTCACTCTCTACCTTACAGTTTGCTATAATCATTAAATGAGATAGTGCCAGTGCCTGGCAAAGATTAAGTATTCAATTAATGGAAAAGATTATGTTTAAAGGTGACGAGCTGGGGGTAGGACGACTGCAGTGTCCTAAAAAGAAGCTTCTGAGAAACCAGATGGAGTGAAATGAGGCAGAAATTCCTGACCCACAAATTTATTCTTCATCCACCCCAAGGCAGATGAAGCGACAAAGGCAGGTGGCTTTTGGAGGCACAGCGCTTCCAGCTGCGGGTAGAAGGCTATTCATTTCCTTATTTGCTTTCTGTGTCTCTTCTATTGGTGAGGAATTTAAGAATATGCCATAGAATTTAGGTGAAGGAAGGAAGGCATACATGATTTGTTCCAAGAATGCAGGAGGAAAGTCTCCCTAAACACAGCATTCATTAGTAAGAGCTTCCAGAACCTTCCAAAATTCTGTCTCCTTTTATAGCATCCCGCAAGTCCAAAGTAATGAAATAAAAGCATGGTAATAGGTAAACACAATTACAGCACCCAGATAGCTCCTTGGCAGGCAGGGGGTGTTTGGGAGCATTCGCTGGGGTCTCATTTTCCATAATCGAGCCCAGCCCTGCTGTGATCACTATAGTATTATGACCTGTGGGGCAAAGACGGTACCATACGTGATATTTCATTTTTGGGTAGCTGGGGGTAGTAATGAACCAGTTGCAGTCAAGTGAATTAATCTCCCTAGCTATTCAAAAATGAAACTTCATGTACAGCAATTTGTTCTTCATTGCTTTTTCTTTCCCACTGTAGCCTTTTCAAATCACTCTTCCTACAGAAAAATGGAGAGAAAGAAAAAGAAAACTCAATGAAAAAATATGTTAACTTTTGCTGAATGTTGATGCCTTTTCTGATCATCAATAATAATGATAAATGTATATCCTATAGATACACAGCTTAGAATTCACATTGCAGTTCTATTAGCTTCATACTGACCGATTATGAATCTTAAAACATGGACTAAATATTCAAAGAATTGGTATAGCACAGATTCCAGAGCTGATTTCAAACAGTTTAAATTATCAATTGGTATTTATCCAAACCCCTAGGAGTACCCTAATCAATCTCACTCAGTAGAATTACTCAATTATTGTACATTTAATAAATAGAAGTTAATGATCAAAACACATTACTGAGAATGAAAGACTTTGGCATAGATAGGTATAGACATGTAACACAGCTGTTAATCCTCTATAAATTTGTTTTTAATAACACTGATGTTTTGGTTGCATATAATAACTATTTCATTAAATCTAAATTAAATGCATGGTTAAGCATATTTAAAACATGTAAATGTAATGTGTTGCTAGTGTATTTCATTTTATGTTTCCATGCAGTTCTAATAATTTTCTAAATTCAAATCGACTAGGTGTAGGGAAGTCCCTGGTCATTTATATGATACCTTCTTTCTGATATCATTATGCTGCAGAAATTTAATACCTCGGAGTTCTAACATCGCTAGTCAATCAGTGTGCAGGAAAGACAATGTGTTTATCTGCTGGGAAAAAAATGCTTATGAACTCAAATGAAAGGAAAAAAATGCTTTTAAATAACAGTAAAACACTCATTTTGCTTTTTTAGAAAAGTAAAGCAAAGAATCTAATAGTAAAAAAGCTATCTTGTAATAACAATCAAGAGTGTGTTGTTGTGCATGATTTTTCATTTATGGATAGCAAGAGACATTAATATACTCGCCTATGGCTTGTGCATTACTATTCCCAGCTATGCAGAAATGGAACGTGATTTACAGCAACACATTCTTTGTTGCTGTTCCAATATACCTATTGTCTTCCTTGCATTCTGACTGGCTGGCTGGCTGGGAAAGGGGATGGTGCTGGACAGCACTCAATCATTATGGGTGTCTACAAATAGAGTAGGTGTATGTGAACTGAGATTTTTCAGCTTTGTATACCCAGCAAGCCAATCAGAGCACAGAAAGAACAATAGCTGAAGGTTTTACTGCTCTTTAAGTTTCCCCACTGATTCCCATTGCGACTGATTATATCACAGAAGTTATATAAAAATCACATTAAATGCCAACTAAATCAAGACTTTTCATGCCTTTTTTTCAGAGCAATGAAATTCAGGACAAACACTATGCTATGCATGAAGATCACCACCTGGAGATCTAAACTCTTCATTCCAGACCTCATATTTGAAAATGGAACTAGAGAAAAGTGTGGTTTATTCATTTTGTTATTTTCTGTGGTGCTTGCACTGCAGTTTTGAAAGCCCACCATAGGAGAGCTCAATTAAGAGCCTTCATAATTTTCACCAGTTAACTTTGATCAAATAGGCTATCTTGGAAGGGAATTCAGTAAATTTAGGCTATAAATTACCTACAGTGAGTTTTCAACTTTGGAATTCTGAAATATTAGTGCTCAGACAGGCCATTTCTTTCAGAAGGCTTATACTTCACCTGCCGATTTGGAACGATTTTACTTCATTTTATTCGAGCGGAGTAGACAAGGGAAAAACTTCCTTCTACTGGTTGAAAGAACAGGTTTCTTTCAGTACATGTGGAGAAAAGATATTCTGTTTTCCACCACAGGTTGGATTAGCACAGGAGGTTAGAGGCTCCCTTTAATCATGTTCTTTTAACTCATCGTTACATCGATTTTCAGGTTATATTTGTTGCCAAAGATTAGAAAAAGGTGATGAAATGAACAGGTTCCTTCTGATGTATTGCTTCTTAGACAAGGACTTCAAAATTATTTAAGATAAGCAAGCTCTTTCTTACTGAGCAAATGGGAAAACCAAGGCCATTTCAGCTCAGGACCAATCAACCAAGGCGCTGAACCCCTTTTAGGAGATACATGGCAAATAGCTGTTCATACCACTCATTTCAGGATATTTTTATAGGTGGGGCTAAAAAATCCAATAAAATCTGCAAGTATCTACACTGTCAATTCTATAGAGTATAGTGATAATGAGTTTTTTAGCTTCCTGCTCTATGACTTTAGACAAGCTGTGTATTTATCCGAACCTCATTTTCCTTCTCTGTAAAATGGGCTTAAGAACAGCAACCCACCTCACTGGGATTTCTGTAGATTCAATGCGATAGTGAATTTAAGGCACTTACGCAGGGCTCGACAAGTGTAAAACAGTACTCAGTAAATGTTAGGTCTTAATACAATTCACATTTTACTCAGATGTATCTTCATTGTTTAAAAAACATGTCTCTTTAATAAAAACAGCTTACATTTGCAAGTGCGCCTTTTGACTTTTTAAACCTTTAACATCAATTAATTAATTCTCTTCTCTCCGAACATCAATTTTGTGAGTTGGGTGTAGAATTATTTTATCCTCCCTTGATTACCGAGAAGAGTGAGATAAGAGGAATTAAGTGGCTTGCCTAAGGCAGTGCTAATGCAAGTATTAGAACCTATGTTCCTGACGCATTTACTTCCATTACATGAGTGGGGTTTCCAATTTTTCTCCCCAGGCAGTGGGGAATGGGCACTCGTGGTTTGCATCAGAATGCAAAAGATGTTTTCTGCTTTGCAAAACTGTTTGCAGACTAGGGTTAGGGATTATTAAGATTGTGGAGAGGGCAGAAATGCATTGGCTAGGGGAAGTGGCAGCATTTACAAATGCATGGCTAACTTTTCCTGAAAATAATAATAATGTCAGCAGCATTCACACTTCTGAATATATTAGGTTTGTAAATCCAGGGTGCAAATTGTTTGTAGAATCTCAATTAAAGCCTTTATAATATTGTCATTCGTAATCAGCTCACTATGAAAACAGGGCTTCCAGAGGGCACCAAAATCATTTGAACTTGCGATCTGTAATAGATTTGAATATTCAGATAAGGTCAGCGGTCAGAGCAGAGGCGACGGTTTTGGTCAATAAACAGGTTTAGTGAGACAAAATCTTTTTGTCTACGTGGGAATGGCTTGGAGAAATTGGTTCTCAAGGGGGAATCAAAAGATTAAATTCAGCTGCGTTGCCAATTTATTTGCAGGCCAAACAAGTGTGTGATGGAAATCTTTGGAGGGGGAGGTGCCTGCCCCTGTGAGAAGCCCCTGTTGACAGCACCAGAGGGGGCTCCCAGGCAGCTGTCCTGACCACAGCTGAGACTGAGCTTAACGGAGGGAGATTCCTGGGGAGAGAGAATGAGCAACTCGGTGCCTGACTGAGGCTATCCTGGATTAAGCCAAGTGAAGAAGAAGGATCTGGGCTGCAATGTTTTACATAGTTCCAGCCCGTGCTTTCCTGTCCCCCACCCTTAAAATTGCTTTCTCTGAATTGTGCCTTGGCATGAATCCTTAGTAATGGCCTAGAACAAAAGCCATTACAAACTTCTCTCCGTGAAGATCCACAGGAGAAATTTCTCTCTGGTCTCAGTACTAGAAAGACTTGTGCTTCTCTTGAGTGCCTGTTTACCGTACAGACGCTGTGAATAAGATAATTCTGTCGTTTTGAGCCTGTGTTCCCGAGAGCCTTGGGGGGTCTTTCAGACTGCCTGAGGAGCTACTGTGGGCTTGGGAATGAGAGCAAAGAGGGAGGTGAGAATGGGCTCTGGGGACTTGGATTCTGGCTTCCACCGGAGCAGTTCTGCTTTTTTGTTTTCTGCATAAGATTTTATTTGAAGAAAGGACTGGGTGGCCAGCAAAAAGGTTTGGAAACCACTGACTTAACCAGTTGCTTCTTGTAGCATTTAGAATAAACCCTAACCCAGGACTGGAGTGCTCTGCCCTCTTGTATCCTTTAGCTCATCCTGTGTGTCTCCCTTCACTCATTTCTTCATTTATACCGATCTTTCAGTTTCTGCGGTAAAAGCTGTGGTCCTTCCAACGTGATGGCCAGTGACTGGACTCTTCTTTTCTCAACCTTTGTCTATGATGTCTTCACTGTAGAATCACTGGGGTTTATGTTCAGCTACATACAACAGTGATTCTCAAAGAACTGTGGCTTAAACAAGACAGACGTCTGTATCTCTTTTATGTCAGGTGGGAGTCTAGGGTCCCTGTGGTGTCTTCAGAATGTCATCTGGGTTTGTCTTTCTTCTCTGCCACCCTCGGACATGCCTTTCAAGATCCCGTCATGGTCCAGAGGACTTTGGAGCCATCAGTAGGAGGAGGTGGGAACCACAAAGGGATGCTTCTACCAGCCAAAGCTGATGTCTTTAAGCAGTTTCCGCTTACATCTTACTGGCCAGAACCTAGTCACGTGGTCATCTCCCACTGTAAGGGAAGCTGGAAAATGTAATGTTTTATTGAGGCAGTAACATGCTTCTTTAAAAACTGGAATTCTATTATTAAGAAAGAAGGAGGGAAATGGAAATTAGGAGGCAACTTAGAGGTTTCAAGTTCAATTTCACTCTCCCCCATCTAAAGTGTAATCTCTATCTTCCCTAATATTTACTCTCTTAGAACACTATTCTTTTCCTTTATGGAAGTTTCATAATTTATAACTTATGTCTAACTGTTAAAATTTGTCTTCCAAGCTGGATGGTAACTTCTCCGAGGGGAAACACCGAGTCTTTGTTATTTCATGCCATATAACCAATGTCCAACAAAATGCCTTTCAACTACCATGTGAAATATTTGTCATATAAGTAAATGAATGAATTTGCTGTTAAACAGTTCAGAGCCAAATTTATGGTTTAACTTCAATAAATGTTCAGGAGTTCCTGAAGGGCGTTTAGGGTACTAAATTCATTCTAGGCTCTTATTTATTTTTCCATTCCTACTTCCTCTTTAATTTCCTAATTTATTTAGATTTGCTTACATTGTAGGGGATTATATATTTTGGAGGCTTGTTTTTTTTTTTTAGAAAGAAAAAGAGAGAAAAGAAGAAAGAAAGAAAGAGTGAAAGAAAGAAAGAAAAAAGAATGAAAGAGAGAAAGAGGAAGAGAAAGAGGGAGAGAGAACAGGATTCTTGTTCTATTGCCCAGGCTAGAATGCAGTCTAAAAATGGGTATTAAAAACCTATTTTATGCCAATAATTGTGCTTAACAATGGAGACAGGAAGGAATAAGGGATGAAAATAACAAACAAGCAGCCAATCAATATTTTATTTAAACCTGTGAAATGCTATGCAATTGCTGAGGAGTGATTTACTTCCAATTATGTAGTCACTTTTAAAATAGGTGTAATGTGATATGGAGAAAAATGTATGTTTTGTGGTTTTGGGGTGGAGAGTTCTGTAAATATTTGTTAAGTTTACTTGTTCCAGGTCTGAGTTCAAGTCCTGGATATCCTTGTTAATTTTCTATCTCGTTGATCTGTCTAATATTGACGTATAATG
>CAUYLG010023396.1:0-60911 GCA_963573385.1 Cacajao melanocephalus | reverse complement strand
CATAAAAGAGGTTTTTAATACCCATTTTTAGACTGCATTCTAGCCTGGGCAATAGAACAAGAATCCCGTTCTCTCTCCCTCTTTCTCTTCCTCTTTCTTTCTCTTTTACATTCTTTTTTTTCTTTCTTTCACTCTCACTTTCTTTCCTCGCTTTTTCTTTCTTTCAGAAAAAAAAAGGTCTCATTAAATGATTTGGGTGGTTATATAAATGAGTCAATAGTCTTTGCTGGCATTACCTTCGCAAAGTTTCTCAATTGATATCTCCTTTCCTTTACTCCTGTAGGTCTGCTGGAGGTTTCACATGTGAGCAGGCAAACTGTGGGATCCCACTACTTAAACACAGGGTTTTGGTAAAATGCCTGGGACTGTGAAGATAATGTACTATTTTCCCTCATTTTTGTAATCAGGAGACACAAAACTACCATACACATACATCATATACAAATGATGTGCTGGACACTTTAGGAAATGGGTAGAAATTTATAAGTTTTAAAGGCACAATTTCTACATGAAAGCATGTCATGTCTATAATCCACTTGGCCAGATAACACATTGAATAACATTGCACTGACAAAGATCTAGAACAAACTGCTAATTAATCACAGCCCCTTTCCCACTGAGTCTAGGCGTTACCTCAAAATCCTTCTCAACACATGCACTCCATTCAGCACCCAAAAGACTGTCCTTACCAGGTGAGGTGAGGTGCTTTGTGCAGTCCACATAGGTACTCTCCTGAGCACATGCACAGCTACTTCCAGTGCCCTCCACTACTGCTCCTAGCCAACTCCTTTGACTTCCAAACCTTCACCTCCAAATCACTAGGTATTGCCAAAAAGAAGGGAGACACTAAGAACCTAGTCACAATGGCTGAATGCTCTTGTCAACTTACCTTTGTCCATTTTTTTAAAAGTCGGAATTCTAGGAAAACAGGGAATACCCATACCTTGCTTTAATCCATGTAAAGCACACGTCTCTTTTAAACACTGAACTGGAAGACCATTATGTTGTCACTAGACATCTAGTACGTTCCTATTAGCAAAGGCAATGCATAGTATCTCTGGGCTTAAATCAATACACAAACGTACCAACAAGTTTTAGACACACACACAAACACAAACACAGCTCATCTACTATGAGAGGCTGCATCCCTAACCAAGTTGGCCATCTGGGAAATGAATGTCTTTGTGGTCGCATTGTAAATCGCCTCCACTCTTCTGGAAAGCAATCTGGCAACATACTTCAGAAGCCATAAAAATGTTCATACTATTTGACCCAGTAATGTCACATCTGAGACCCTGTTGTAAGAAACTAATTCAAAATATGAAAATAGCTACATACACAAATGTATACCTTGAACTATTATTAGTAACTGTAAAAAGCTGGAAGTAATCCATATGTCAACAACAGAGTTAAATAATTAATGATGTGGCATCACAACAGAATATTATACAACCATTCAAATGGAAATGATGAAGATATATACAGCAATAAGGGAAAATGCACATATAAAACAACTGATACAACTATGAAAAGCCACTGAAAAATTGTTTAAACATTGATTATCATGTTCTAGGGTGGTAAATGTGGGTGTTTTCCTTTCTCAATTTCTAAGCTTTTTGTAATACTGCTATAATGCCTCTATAATTAAAAGATAATCTTTTATTTAAAAATGATATGCATGCCTTTGATCTCAAGGATAAAGAGCCACGCCAGACCATGCAGCCTGCTATGTTACTCAGGGAGGAAAAGAGACCATTAGCATTCTACGGACGCACAGGCATCATGGGCTGAGCCACACAGCGCAGTCCACGGAGAGCCACCTGGAGGTGTTGCATACTTGTCAATGATTGCCAAAAAATGAGCAGTGTCCATCTGCTAACCCCAGTCAATTCCCTTCATTATGAGCATCCTGAGGCAGAGAATTCCCTGGGCGTACTTCACGTGCTGTCAGCTTAGTTATCCATTTAAAAAATTTATTTGGGGTCACATGGGGCTGTACAGTCATTTGGTTAAAGTAACAAGCCCAGATTTTCACATTGGAAGCAATGAGAAATGTCTGTGGCAAGAAATGCAGTAATCACAAAGATGGAGGAAGGCAAGCAGAAGCAACTTTTCACTTCCAGAGAAGCAAGGGGTCTGGGGAGCAGCCAATGTTGCCGCACACTCATTTGTCTAGGCAACAGAGTCATGGGGAGGGCAGGGTCAAAGGGAGGGCAGGAGTGGCTCTCCTGAGCTGACACCAGGATGAAGACACAGGAGGTAAATATGCATGCTCAGCCCTAAAAGGCCTTAACCATCAGATAGTAATCAACTTCACCTCGGGGCCATTTAACCCCACATGCAGTTTCAGCCCTGTGCCAATCTAGGCACCACCCTACTCAGGAAGATCTCAGGGATCTCCAGTCCAGTTTTAACCAGTCAGTCCCAGGTACTGCTCTTGCATTCTCACCCCTCATCCCTGTGTCCAGGCTCCTCTTTATACCCTCATGTCAATCCTCAAGTTCTTATCTCTCCTCTTTACCTTCATTTCCCCTCTAAGTCCCTGCCAGGGAAGCAGCAGGGCAAAGAAGCTTCAGACACATGCTGTGCAGACAGCACTGACTTAAAATTCAAGTTAAGCTACTCTTCTCCCTATACACCTTGGGAAAATTACTCTCTTGAACTTCAGTTCTCTTCTCTGTAAGATTTGTACCTGCACCACAGAATCATTATAAGGGTCAAATGAAATAACAAATGTAAACCCCAGTATCTGACACTTATGAATGCTTAATAAAAGTATGCTATTTACTCTTGTTCCTCAGCAGCTGGCAGCCTGCGTGTCTTCTTCCTCCACTAGCCCTGTCCATTGAACATGAACCACACAGCTCCGCTCTCTGTTGCTCAGCCCTCCTTATGCTGACCTCAGTCCTGAATTCAGCACGCCTTCTGGAACCACTCCACTGCGCAAACTAAGACACTCTCATTTCTGCACTGTGATCCGACTCTACCTGCCAACAGCTGTAGCCCCACACACACTCAGGAAGTGCACAGCAATAATTTCAAAGCTTGGTACTGAAGCCACACTGCATGGTTCAGAGCCCTGCTCTTTCACTGGTTACTTCATGTGACTTTGCTCAAGCTGCTTAACTTCTGTGCCTCATCTCGCCATCTGTAAAAGACAGTAATAGTGTTTACCTCCTAAGACTGAGGAGAGGATTCAGTGTACAAGCGAAACTCTGAGAACTGTGTAGCCAGGCACTTTTTTTTTTAACTTCAACTCACCAAGGCCAGAGGTACTTGGTTAGCCTATGTCATCCCATGTCATCAGATAACCCAAGCAGCTCTCCTGCTCTCTGACACAAGGGAGATATAAGCTCTCTTGACAGCAAAGCCTTGCTATCTACCATGTAGTGCATAGACCAACATGGGCACTGCCTGGGAACCCGTTAGAATCTCAGGTCTCACCAAGCCCTACTGAAACAAAATCTGAATCTTAACACATTTTGCAGACAGAAGTCACCTGGAGGTCTTGTTAAACAACACAACAACACAGGTTTGGATGGGGCCTGAGATTCTGCTCTTCCTAGGACCACACTTAAGGGAGCAGAGCTCTAGAGGAAACTTCTGAAGTAGAAGTGTGCCAACATGTGGGAAGACTGTCACCTGGAGTTTATAAGTGACAAGGAGGGTAGATGGATGTGACTGGTATCTGGAAAAGTACCTGGCTAAGAAGATAAATGACCAACAGCATAAGGAGCTCCTTGGTAAGTTCTTAAGAGGGTAGGGACCAAGTCTTCATCTGTTTGCTTGAATGAATGCCCAACATGAAGGAGATGGTTCACTGAAATCATCCAACATAATCCTTACTTGTGTGGGGTCCACCAATTTATCCCTATTTTCTGTCCCCCTTTTGTGTGTGTGTGTGTGTGTGTGTGTGTGTGTGTGTGTGTGTTAGAATGTTAGTTTTACAAGAAAAAAAAATGTTTTATATTAGTTGCCCTTCCCCAACCCACTGTAATATATTTAACTCCAAACTTTGATGAACTTTCAACCAAATAAGCTTAAACCCACAGTCCAAGACAGCCACTGCTGTTATAGAAGAGAAGACTACACCAATACAGCTGTGTAGTTTTAAACAAATCCCACGGGCCCAGAAGGGGCTTAAGACAAAGCACTCCTTCAAACCAGACAACCTTCAAGTTTACTGTATGGTTTACTCAAAGATACCCCTAGATTTCCTAATTTAATAGTAAGGTTAAGTGTTTAAATACACAGGAGTGTAGAAAGCATTATAACTATGTTTGCCAGAGGAGATGACAGTCTAAATAAGAAACCTTCAGGAACTATCAGAAATATCAGCACAGATGTCTACATAGTATAGTCTTCAGTTTATAAAATGAAACTGCCATCAAAACACAAAGTGAGCTAAAGCTTGCATTGAAATCTAGGCAAGCAAACAGTTGCTCTTTATCTTCCAAAATGCAAGACTCTGAAGAGTAAATTAGATCTATCTTTTATCAACCCTCACTAAATCATGTTAATATAAAAGCATACTCTATAGACATAAAAATGATCTTCCACCACAAATTAACAAAATAGATGAAATTCCCTTCACATCTGAGGAATAAATTTCAGCAATCTCAGCTAATAAGGAGACCTAAGAAAAGACATTTTTGTATCTTTTTTTTTTTTTCTTGAGATGGAGTCTCACTCTGTCACCCAGGCTGGAGTGCAGTGGCGCAATCTTGGCTCAATGCAACCTCCGCCTCCTGACATTTTTGTGTCTTTTGATGGTAAAAATCTTATTTAAAGCCCAAAGAACAAGGCATTAAAAAGAAATTACCGCAGTGGTCCTACACCTTGATGGCACATTAGAATCATCGCAGAAGCTTTTTTAAAATCCCAGTGACCAAGGCACATATGAGATCTGTTACACTGGAATTTCTGGACATGAGATTCTAGCATCATTGTTTTCCTAAGCGCCCCAGGTGGACTGCAGTATACAGCCATAGCTTGGAACCCCCAAATTATAGATTATTCTAAAGATATCTTCCAGATCAGAGAGTTCCTCTTAGCAAGATCATGGGCCCTTGATATGCTGGGACAAGAAGCATTTGTCTAAAGCCAAGTATTTGTCTAAAACCACCAGCTAAGATGGTGTACTGTACAAGCCACCCACCCCCAACCCTGGGAGTAGGGCAGAGGACCATGTACACCCAGGCTTCCCAGCCTTAAAATGCAACCCTGATGAGGCAGGGTCCAGGAAGCCACTCAGTCTGTATTTGCAGGGGGCATCTCCCTGACAACAATACAAGAAGCACTGGAGAGAGACAGTGACATGAACTGACACACAGGCCCAGCAGAGCAGCGTCGCCCAGGGACGGCACTACCTTCAGAATGGATGCAACCCCACTGTGACTCTGAGGGAAAACACAGATCCTCTTAACAAAAATAATACAGAGAAATGTGTAAGTTTCTTAGCTGTTGCTCCTCTGTCGATAAAGCTGCAAAATTCACCTTATCTAAATGTTAAAAGTCCTCCATGTTTACCACTGATGCCCTCCAGGCTTTCCCTAATTTAAATCCAGCTTTAGACACTGTTGCTTGGTTTTATTTAAAAGTAAACTTCTGACAGGAATGGATGGAGTGGAGATGTTTTTAAAAACTCCACAGGAATCAATGCATATTTGCTTTAAATTATTTAAAGGCAAAATTTTACTCAAAAATCTTAAAGGGAAATCAAAGATATTACAGAGTTTTTAAAGATAATATTTTAAATAACAAGAACATCTTAAAGCATAAATTTGGAAAGGCAGGAAAATGTCATATAAAAATAGGCAAAGATTACTTTTGTTAAAGAGAATTTTTATTAAAAAAGAGCAAACTCTACGAGTCCTTCACAACGTGAACTCTGATGGCAGGCTCTGAATCACTGATGCTATTAGGCAGGGGCCCTCAGTCATGCCCGAGACTCTCTGTGCCTCACCTTACCTGTATGTCACAGGAGTTAAGGTTCTGGAGTCAAATTCAGATTCAAGTCTGCACATGTTAGCTATGTGAGCTCACTTAACCTCTCTGTGCTACCCTCCCTCCCCTGTAAAACTGAAAGACAAATAGTTACCTACCTCCTGTGTGAAGAAACTGGAACCCCTGTGGTCTGCTGGTGGGAATGTAAAATGGTACAGCCACTGTGGAAAACAGTATAGAGGTTCCTGAAAAATTAAACACAGAGTAATCATATGATTAACAATTCCACTTTTGGGTCTGTACCCAGAATAACTAAAAGCAGGATTTTGAAAAGATATTTGTACACTCATTATCATAGCAGCATTATTCATAATAGCTAAAAGGTAGAAGCAACCCAAGTGTCCATTGGTGAAAAAATGGAGAAACACAATGTGCTGTATCCAGATAATGGAATACTACTCGGCCTTAACAAGGAAGGAAATTCTGGCACATGCTACGACATGGACAAACCATGAAAATGTTATGCTCACTGAAATAAACCAGACACAAAGGACAAATACTGTATGATTCCACTCATATGAGGTTCCTAGAGTGATTAAATTCAGAGACACAAAGTAGAATGGTGGTTGCCAGGGGCTCAGGGGAGAGGGCATGGGGAGTTCGTGTTTAATGGGTACAGAGATTCAATTTGGGAAGATGAGAAAGTTTTAGAGATGCGTGGTGGTGATAGTAACACAAGACCATTAATGTACTTAAATCTAGTGAACTGTATGCTTAAAAATGGCTAAAATGATAATTTTTATGTTTGTACATTTTACCACAATAAAAAATAAAAATTTTTAAAAATGAGAAAGAATAGTACCTATGTCCTAGAGTTGCAGTAAGGATTAAACATACGAGAAGTGTTGAGTGTGCCCCTGACACAGAGTAAGCCTTCCGTGGATATTACTGCTATCTTATCTTCCTGCCTTTGTAGCTCCCCACAGTCCGTGCCACAGTGTTTTACATGAAAAGATGCTCACTGCCTAGGCTCTGATTCGCCCCCTTGGAGCTATACACCTTCTGCGAAAAAACATTTCTAGCCCTGGGCCTCTTTCCAGCATAAACACTCCTTCATTTAGAGAAAATTTCCACTGCAACAGGATGAAGATGAAGAAGCCACCTATTTCTAAACTGAGTCTTCATCTTAAATAAAGCTGAGGTGACCCATTGAAAACAACTGATTCTACTGTTTTTATTTCTTAAATGATTTGTTAATAGTTTTGGCTCAAAATAGTTTCAAAGCCTATGGTTATCATATAAATCTGACAGAAGACAGAAGAAAGTCCCCTTGCTACTCGTAAATATACTCTCATTTTTATCTTTACCAAGACTATTTTATTTCTTTGCCCGTTCCTTTTTAAAATGTTTTATTATTAAATTTCCAAGCACACACAAAAGGAGAGTTCAGCTAGCACCAGGTTACCAGCTTCAAAGCCAATTTTAATCCTTTTGACTCAAACACCTAAGACTAAAAAAAAAAAAATTAGAATAACATCATCAATTACAATTGAAAGAATTGCTAACTCTAACAACAATCAACATCATCACTACTTTACTTTTAAAAGATCTTTTAAAAATATCTCTTCAACTCCTTTCATTTCTTCCTTTGAAATTTCAAATAATTTCAATGCCCACCTTGCTAGGTTATTATGAGGATGTAAAGCATATGAAGGCACAGAGCTTGGTGTCTAACATGTGTTAGTTCCAGAAAAATACTAGTTCTCCATAGACTGCTGCCTCATGCCACTCTCCAAGACTGAGACATACACCCCCAACTGCGGTGTTAAGAAGTATATTGGTTTTTGCCCAGAGTTACTGGCTCATAACTCCCACAGCCCTTGTTGTGGGCGTGTTAGGCCATGTTGGGTGTGTCAGGCCTCAGAGGCAGGCCTCTGACCTCCTGCCCTCTTTACACTTTATGTTCCCCCAGCTTTCTGATTGTGGGTCTTAAGACCCTTCTGTGAGAGAGTCCTACCCTATACTTTGGGGGAAGGAATGCTGATGTCACGAAGCTTCCTTCCATAAAAAACCCAAGGGGAAAAGGTTCAGGGAGCTTCCTGATAGCTGAACACATGAAGGTTCCTGGAGGGTGGCACACCCAGTGAGGGCATGGAAGCTCCAAGCCCCTTCCCCCATACCTTGCCCTGCACATCTCTACATCTGTATTCTTTGCAATATCCTTTATAATAAGCCAGTAATAATAAGTTTATTATTACTGAGTCTTGTGAGCCTCTCCAGCAAATTAATCACACCCAAAGAGGAAGTCATCACTCAGAAGTTCAGGAGGCCAGTACTTGTGACTGTCCCAGGGGAAGACAGGGGGATGAAGGGAGGGGAGGCACTCATCGGGACTGAGCCCTCAACCTGTGGGATCTGACACTATCTCTGGGTAGAGAGTGTAAGAACTGAATTAGAAGACACCCAACTGGTGCCTCTGCTTGGTGTATGGGGAACAACCCCATGCATTTGTTCACAGAAGCCTTCTTCTGTGTTGATGATTGTTGCAGTGTGAGAGTAGAGGAAAAATACAGAGAGAGTTTTCCCTACACACCACCACATACACATAATTCTCCATTCTTTGTCCTCTACTCCTCATTTCCCTTCCTAAACACCGATCTTGGCTTCCTTCCTGCCCCCCCCCACCTCCTTCTACCCCACGGATCCCAAATTCAAATGCCTAGTCACAAATTCAATCATCAAGAAGACCCCAAATATTAGTGGCTAAATCGAACTGATAAATTATTTTGCAATTAGAGCACCTGTTCCTGAATTAAAACTATAAAACACAGCTCTTTATTATTTATAACTATACAGAAAGTCAGGCCAGATGCTGGGTTGTATAATAATCACGAACAGGAATTCATATGCATAGGGTGTTTGTGTTTGTGTGTGTGTTTGTGTGTGTGTGTATTTTAAACAAACTTCTTTTTTGATGATCTAAGAAGTTTTATCTGATAATTAGATTCATTTCTTTGCAGTACTTCTCACCTGTGGCAGACCTGCCACCTCTAATTTGCTTTAAAAGGAATTCTAATCACCCAATCAATCATGCTCCTGACCTTCAGCCTTCACAGCTATTTCACTGTGGTCAAAACTGGCTCTAAAAATTCCTGTTGTAACAGTTCTGTTGTCCTCAAGTCCCAAAATGCCAGCGACAGAGATATAATTTGAACAAACTTTCTGATCGATGAACAAAAAAAAAATGGTACATGGAGTTTATCTTTCATCTTCTAATAAGATTAAATAAAAGTGAATATCTATGATATTATTAAGTAATATACTTTCTCCCATTGGGGTTTAGAGATTTATAAACTGTCCAAGTTTCCTGTAGCGAATCTAGACTCTTCACCACAAAAATTACATGGCCCAATTGTGGTTTTAAATACCATCTTTTATAATGTAGATATACAGAATGGCCAAGTAATCATCCTTCCATCCCCACCTCCTCCCCTCCTAGCAGACATGCAACCGTAACTGCATCAGCATCCATCTTTCCTGCTCTCAACCTATGTGGATGCAAGCAGAAGCGTTCTTGCCTAGGCCAAAGCCACATGGCTCATTCACTTCACATAATTTCTCCTACTAAAACAAAAAGCATCCCCTCTCTTGACAATCCTTTCTTGATAGTTACAACTCCCTCTTTCATGGCCTTGTAACTTTCTTTCCCAAGAAGGCACTGAGACATAAACACTAAACACTTCTTGTTTGCAATTCCTCATCCATTCACTTCTCAACCCAGTGAATTCTGGGTTCTGCTCCACCACTGCACGGGAGCTATTTCGAACGGTGTCACCACTGGCCTCCTATTTACTCAATCCAGTAGCCACTCGTCAGTGCTTTTCTTATTTGAAATCTGTTCCGCATTGGCTGCCACTGATTGCACACTGGTTGCACCCTCTTCAGTAGTGCATCTTCCCTCGGTTTCTACGGCCTCTCTTCTGGTCTTCTCACTTCCCTGAACACTCCTACTCATCTTCTTCAAGGATCGTCATTGTCCCTATCACTCAATAACCCCAGAGTTCCATCTTTGGCCCTCTTCTCCCTCTAATACATACCTTTTTATGGTCTCATTTACCTACAAATATAATAGGCTTCAATTGCCAATTATACTCTTTTAAACATTTGTATTTCCAACACCAGTCTCCAAAGCTCCAGGCCACACATGCACCTGTCTAAGCAGGAATTTTCCACTTGGGTGTCCCTCAGGCACCTCAAACTCAACACAACCAAATATACTACCACTTTGTGCATTTACTATCTGGGTGAATGCTACCAACTACCACCTGACTACTCAATCCAGAAATCTAAGAGACATCCTTTAGTCCTCCTTCTCTTCAACTTCTCATGTTCAATCAGGGGCCAGGCCTGATTGCTTCCAAATCCCAAATCACTCTGAGATCTGTCCATCTCTCCATTGTGCCTGTTGCTGGCAGTTCAAGATTTCATCATCTCTCACTGAGATTACCAAAAATATACCACAAACATAGTTCTCTGCCACCATCCACCCATGTGTCTCTGGTCTGCTCTCCAGGATGCTGTCAAAATGATTCAAAACACAAGCCACTTTTCTGCTTAAAACTCTAGAAAAATCTAAAGTCTTTTGCCTTCATAATTTATTTCCTGAATACCTGACCAATCTCATGTCTTGTCATCAATTACCTCTCTGGAAACATCAGCCATACAGACACATGTGTCATACAAACATAGTTCCCTCAGCCAAGGAAAGCTCTCCCAGCCCCTTCACCTGCTTACCTCCCATTCATCCTGACAATCCCCCTGAGAAAACCTTCTCTGACTTGATCTGTCTGGGTTAGGTAACCAACCCTCCTTTCTGACCTCACAGCATATATCTGTCTACCTATCTAGCAATGATCACCCATATTATAGATTTTTACTGTAGTTGTTTACTTATTAGTCTCCCAATCCAGACTACGCACTCTTTGGAAGAGGAAAATAATATATCTTATTAGATTTTGTATATACAACAATTGCATGTATTTGTAAGATTAACAAACGAACACTCCTAAACCTGATTCTTCATCAAATATATTCAATATTTAATTTTTTTTAAGAGATAGGGTCTTGGTATTGTCCATACTGGAGTGCAGTGGCTCAATCACAGCTTACTTTAGCCTCAAACTCCTGGGCTCCCTCCCATCTTAGCCTCCCTAGTAGCCGTGACTACAGGCATACGCCACCACACTCAGCTATTCAATATTTAATTCCAAGGGTAAAAAGAATTGATAAATCTCTCACTAAATATCAGTTCCAGAAAGACTAAATAATTATTTCTCATAAGAAAGATCTTGGACTTCATTTTCTTAAAAATTATAAAAGTCAAAGAGGATTCTTTTCCCCAAATTGGGTAGTTTAGGGAGTTGGGATCACCACTGGCCTCTTAAGCCTCTTCACCTACCTCCCGCCTAATGCTCCAGGACCTCACCTTCAGAGAAATGTTTTCAGCAGCACTGGATTTTGGAAAAAAAAATTAGAAAATGACCAACTTAATCAAAATCAGCATCCTACTAAAATCCCAACGATAAATGAAAGGATCAAGGTTAAGCAGCAGCTTTTTGTGCTTAGATCTTATATTAGATCATGTCAATAAGAATGAATTAATCAAAATGACTAGGAACTTTTTAGGTAAATGCTAATGAAGCCTGTTCTTCATGGCAAATGCACATCGCACCATGAAATTTCTACAACTATTTCTGAAGTGTATGAAAGTGATGAAGATACAAGTAGATTCTTATATACAATATATGCTTCAAGAAGACATCTGGAAAGAAATTTTTCTTCTAAGATTAGCACAGGCTAGGCATTGGGTCATACTAATCTGAGAATTATGGGGAGGCTGAGGTGGGAAGATCACTTGAGTCCAGGAAAGGAGTTCAAGACCAGACAGGGCAACATAGTGAAACCCTGTCTCTACAAAAAAGTTAAGAAGCAGCTGGGCATAGTGGTGTGTGCCTGTAATTCCAGTTACTTGAGAAGCTGATGTGAGAGGTGGGAGGCTGTGCTTGCGCCCAGGAGGTAGAGGCCACAGTGAACTATGACTGTACCACTGCACTCCAGCCTAGGGGACAGAGTGAGACCCTGTCTCAAAACAAACAAACCAAAGATTAGCACAGTGCTGCCATTCTAGAATTATTTAAAGCCATGCCCAGGGGGAATAAAAGGAAAATACTACCAACTAAGGTTGAGCTCATCAACCAATCATAGGTCATCAAAACAGGAGTATGTCAACTTAGGGTTTCTGTCCTTCAAGTAGAAAAACTGAGCTACCTTCTACATTGAACATATTTTGCTTTAAAAACGCCTATATTATTTTCTAACTTTGTTTTCTATAACTTGTTTTCTAACTTTGAAAATTTAGAAATAAACATATTGTGCATTTTAAGTTGTCAATAAAACAGATACCCAAATTGCTCTGATCTTTTCTCCCAGAGTTTGCAATGGAGTTTGCAATCCCAGAGGTAACTTAAATGCAATCTGTAAGATATTGTGGTTTCTGTCCACAGAACCTGCCAGCTTTGCACAGAAAGTGAACTACCTACTGAGAGAAACCTCTGTATCAGGAAGCACAAGTTGTCAAGTATTACTGTTTCCCTCACACACAGAGTCACTTGCCATAATAGTCTGTACAAAACAGATAAATAGGGGTAAAATGTCATTGACTTATGACTCTGTGTGTCATAAGATACCAAAATATACCAAAAGTCAACTTTCCTGTAGTTTCAGGAAACGTAATATGCAGCAAGCTACTTCTTATTTCTGTTCAAAGCTATTTTACACTGAAAAAGACCATTATTTAACATCAATCTTGAAAATTTTATACTCTCTGACTAGCTTTCAAAAAAAACCCTGAACACAAAGGAATGGCATTCCTTCTGTTTTGGATTTTCTCTGGTGCAAGAATTCAAACTGAGGAAGGAGAATAGGGTTTGGAGGCAGGGAACCTAAAGCTGATTCACACTGACTTCCTACAACTAAATCAAAAGGAAAATCCCAACTTCCCATGCCCAAGTAACAAAAGAACCAGAGGCTACTTCTCCCTGCTTTTCTCCATGAAGCAGATGAAAAATGAAAGTACTTCTGATCGGTCCCCTCCTGCAACCAATCAGACTGGTCGCGGGCCAAGTCTTCGTTTGCATAGGAATGTAACTTTGTAACTTCACTTCAGCCTCTCAGTGGTCCCTTTCTGCAACCAATCAGACTGGTCATGGGCCACTACCTCATTTACATAGAACATACACCAAGTAACCAATAGGACACCTCTAGAGGGTATTTAAACCCCAGAAAATGCTGTAACTGGGCTCTTGAGCCGCTTGCTCAAGCCTGTTCCAATTCTGTGGAGTATACCTTCAAAATCTGTGCATTTCTTTCATTGCTTTGTTTGTGCATTTTGTCCAATTCTTTCCTCAAAATGCCACTCCAGTAACAAAACCAGTGCCTAATCTGGCAAATAAAGAAGCAATTCTATTATTTTCAATCTTTGAAACACTGGTAGAAAGCCTAGAATACTCAAACTTTTAAGCATTAAAACTCAAATGTAATTCCTTCACTTTGGGCTTAAATCTGGAATTTGATTCATGTTACATTTTAAATGTGTCATCAAAATATTTTATTAATATTTTCTTATATTTTAAAAAATATTTCAGTTGTCATTGTTAAAATCAGTCATCAAAATTCTCCCACTCTAAGGGCAGGCTGGTTGTGAAGAAAATGTAGCAAATGTAGGAGTAATATTCTTAATGATTCTAATGTTGAGAGTAAAGTATCTTAGAAATTCAACCTAGAATAAATAACTTCATCTACGCCTATATATGTTTACAACAGCCCTAAAATTAGCAACATTTTGATGATAGAATCAATATTCTTAGTGATTCTAATGTTGAGAGTTGAATATCTTAGAAATTCAACCTAGAATGACTTGATCTAGGCCTACACATGTTTACAACAGCCCTAAAATCATTTTGATGATGGAGAAAACAGACACAAAAACTGGGTTGCTTAAAATCAGAGTCAATGAAGTAATGACAAAGACTGAACAGTAGCTGTTTTCTCTCACCTATGTCTTACAAAGCCAGTGGAGAGGCAATTTTTTTCTAATTCTCTGTCTTTTAAGAGCATGTTCTCAAGCTCCTTGAGAAGAATGGAAGCTGCATGAGAGCAGGGACTTTGTCCCCAGCCCCCATCTCCACATAATGCCAGCACCTACAACAGTGCCCAGCATGCACGTGTACTTGTTGAATGACTGGGAACATCTACCCACATATGTTCAACACCACAGGTCACAGCTATGTCCTAGAACAACTCTCGTCAAACTTAATAGCATTAGAAAGCATATTTGGTGATTCATACAGCGCACAAGTGAGAAGAACAACCTTGCCTTCACAATAAGGTATCAAATGAAGGTGCTCCACAAAGAAGTGATGATCCTAAGTGTTCTGAAAGTGATTCCTTCTTGGAAAGCAGGAGGGATTGGTGTTTGGGAGAGGCTCAGTGGTATAGGTAATGTTCTTTTTTGACTAGGAGGATCAGGGTATTTGCTTTGTAATAAATTGTTGAGGTTTAAAAGAAGAAGTCACTCTAAGCTATTGACTAGAAACATCAAAAGAAGCAGACAGCAAGATCTCAGGACAGATGGTTGGACAAAACATGACAGATGATCACTGGCCTCAGCACAGAGGGAAAACAAGACCCAGAGGAGAAGATCTTTGTCACCCAGTCCTGACTGTGACATTGCCAATGAGCAACATGGGAACAAACATGTTGGACACAGTGACACTCCCCAGATAAATATGAGGAGGGCTCTGGGAACAAGGCAGGTGGGAGGAAGGAAGACAACAGAAGGGAGGGGAATAGAGAAAATATTACAGGAGAACATGACAGATACCTGCACTACCTAAATAATAATCAGAGGCCTCTGTGACTGCTTTCCTCATCCCCAGCCTCTGCCTTCAGCTGAGTGAACAGCTTTAAATTTCCCAAATGTGGCCACAAAGATGAATCTTCTCTTGAAAAAAACCAACTGGAGCCACATGGGGCTGGGGTAACTTGAAGAGCTCCACATCTTAAAGAATTCCCCCTGTATTCTAACAGTGTTTTTATGGAAGAGGCTGACATCCAACTATTCAAATAAACAGCTATTTCTGATACAGAATTTGTGGCATTCTGCAAGGTCCTCCAAGGAAGTAGCATCGACAGAAAGTAGGCCAACTCTCCAAGACTCTTTCTGTGGATTAGGGAAGGGCTATGTGGTGGGAGAAAGCGTGAAGGAAAGGAACAGCAGCCTGAACATCCCCTCACTGGGCTTGCACAAGGCCAGGGGCAGCCTAATTTCAGGGACAAGGGAGAGCAAGAAGAAATAGGCAACAGAAAAATGGCCACTTTCAGTGCCAAAAAGAGAATCAGGATAGAAAGAGGAAGCAATGCAGCTGGAAAGGAATAGGTCATAGGGTGGGTTGAGGACACCTCCATGAGCAGTTTTGAGCACTAGAACAGGATGACATTGAGGACCACTCCACCATTTCTCTTCTCCCTTCCCCAGTAGCACCACTGCCACCTCTGACACAAGGTTCGTGGCAAATGACTACAGCCCAGTTCCCCACAAACAGAGCTAAGAAGCCAAGTCAGACAAAGGAATGCCTCAGGTTCAACATGCAAAATCAAATCTGAACACATGAAAAAGAACTGTATCACACCCGGGAAACTTGCTTCACTTTGGAAAGAATCAACACCAAAACCAAACTGAGCTTGTCTGGCTCTTTACCTAAAGAGCTAACCAGGCTAACAGTAAAGCTGGAGCTAACAGGCAGCCCTCAACAGAGCCAAGCTACGGGGCAATGGCCATGCTCTGTGCTCCACAGACGGCCAGACCCAGGGGCCACAAGCACAGCCAGTCTTCCCGTGTTAGGTCTGATGAGGTCAGGCTTTCTGCATTCACGGTTCAGAGGTAAACAGGACCTAGGAGGAGTTTATCACTCTGAAAGATTCTGCAGTGGCACCAAAATTAATGTGGAAATTATTTAACATATAGAAACTACTCTCTCACACACACATACACTCATGCCAACACATATGTTACATACATAATAAAGTATATACTGTGCATGTTCTACATTATATACATAATTATACGCTATTAATGTATTTTGTACCCATATCATACATGTATTTTATAAATACATTACATATAATTATGTATATAATACACACACACTCATACACATACACATAATTCATTTCTATATACAGAGTGATAGAGCATGGGTAGGAAAAAGCACTTTATATTCTGAATAGAAGTACAAACTGGTCAGGCACAGTGGGTCACACCTATAATCCTAGCATTTTGGGAGGCCAAGGCAGGCACATTGCCAGGAGTTCGAGACCACTTTGGCAACATGGCGAAACCCCTTCCCTACAAATAATACAAAAATTATCCAGGCATGGTGACATGCAACTGTAGTCCCAGCTACTTGGGAGGTTGAGGCGGGAGGATCACTTGCACCCAGAAGGTCAAGGCTTCAGTGAACCAAGATCACAGCCCTGCATTCCAGCCTGGGTGACAAAGTGAGACCCTGTATTCAAAAAAAAAAGTATTAACTTAGTACCCTTATAACAAGCACCATAAGATACTATAAGTAAACCTGGGCAGTCAGATTGTAATTCTATCTAGGAGCAAAGGGTCACGGTTGACCCCACTGACAACAATCAATCCAATGTTCACTTTAAAGTGTACTAAAAGCAAGCCTACAAATTAGTGTATGGAAATCAAGTATTTCGAGAAGGATGAGCAAATAAAGTTACCTGTATCCTGGAGAAAGAGACATAAGAAGGGCACAGCAGTCATATTTGAAATGTTATGATGCAAAAAAGGAAGAGATGTGTTCTAGGTGGATGTGTAAGACCATGGGTGGAAAGGAGAGAGGAAAGTGGAACAACCATATTCTCCACCGGTATGAACTTTCTTAACAACTGGGGCAAACAACCAGAGTGAAGAAGACCCGTGCAAAGAAGTAGCACCCAAGACTGAGGAATTTCAGGGAATGCCACTGAGGAAAGAGACCCAAGCATCTAAGATCACCTCCCCATTGACTTGCACACCGCATTGCAATAGAAGAAAAGGCTGGCCAACCGGCGCCTCCTCAATCATCTTCCAATAGACAGCAGGCAGAGTATGGGGGAATCTTTCTGGAAAGCATTGTTTTTACTTAAACAAGATCAAACCCCCATCCCAGGCCTACTCCATGGACCAAGAACCTTTCACAAGTAATTTCTAAAACTGTAAACCCAAGACCCTTTCATGTGTAATTCCTAAGGCTGTAAACCCAAGACCCTTTCATATGTAATATCTAATAAGCCTATATAAAAGCAGAGCTTCTCTTCGTTAGATGAGCTTAGCTGTTAGACAACTGTGTCGCCTTGCTCCTGGCCAAATAAATCATCCCTTCCTTCCTAGTTAGATGTCCAAGAGATCTGTTTCTCGCCACTCCTGCTTCACCTCGAGGGCGACTGCTAGCTGGGCTGCATGGCTCCTTTACCACCCACAGAGATAGCATCACTGAGAAAGACACTGAAACGTGATCTAAATGGTTTGACTGACATTTCAAGATATATGAATTCCTTCTCTACCTGCCCTAAAGCTGCTGATGGAGAGATTTAAAAAGCAATCTTCCCTGAAGAGAGAATGCACTTGCTGATGCAGCCTTCCATTCAAGGAGTAACTGTGAGTACCCACCATGTATGAAGATGAGCCCTCCATGGTCTTCTGTGTCCTCCTACACATTTCAGTTCCTCAAAAGTAGCTGAGAACAGGATTTTGCTTACACAGGTACAGTACACATTAAGAAAAATGTTCAGAGGACTTAATCTATTCTCCTTAAGAACCAAACCCCACTCTTCTCTTCAGCACAGGCCTCATCCTCCAGCGCCTGGTGGTCCCCCATCAATCTCTCCGGATCCTGCCTTCCTTCCCTTCTCCCTCTGGACTCCTCCTCTGGCTTACTGCTCCCCTCAGTCGCCTCCTGGACATTGCTCCCTTGGCCTCTTCGGTCCCTGCCTCGGATACTTCTCACCCTGACTGCTTCTGCATCTCAGACAGATCACGCTCCTGTCAGCCTCTCCAACCTGCGGCCTTTTCTCTCTCTCTTCAAGTCTCCTGAAATCTGTATTTGTTGCCTGCCCCCCTCTGCTGTCACTTTTTCTCCTTGCTACCTGGCTTCTCAGAGTCAGGCGCACAGCAGGCACCCTACACATGCTAGAGTCAGGATTGCTAACGAAACATTAGAGGTTGAGTGAGAAGCTGACTTGGGGTGGCGGTGAAGACTGAGTTTGTTTCAGACACGCTGAGTTCGAGGCAATGGCAGGCCATGCAGAAGAACATGTGAAGCAATGCCTGAGAGAGGCCCCCACCAGTGATCATGGGAGTCAAAAGGCCAGGGAGGGAGGCTCTGGAGAGAAGACAGAGGTGCTGCAAGGAGGAAGACACACCAAGGACCACAGAGCTCAGCTCTTCACACCACAGAAGACAAGGAGGGAGAACATTTCAAGAAGGCGAAATGAGAACACTGGTCAGGGTATGAAATGCCACAGATGAGTGGAAGGGGATGGGAGACTGTCAACAAGGTGAGGGAGTGTTAATGTAATCACCAGGAGGTGACCAGTGATCTTTGAAAAGTAGTTCCAGTGATAAATAAGATACAAAACATAAGTACTATTTATGATCTATATGCAGAAATCCCAAATAAAATGTTAACAAACAGAACCCAGAAGCCATGGAGGGAACACTGCACCACAGGAGCAGGTCAGGTGGTGGATGGCAGGCAGACACACCATAATCCAAGACAGGAAATCTATTTCTCTAATTTATCCTATAATCAAAAGAGAAACAGCATACTATCAGCTCCCCAGACATTTGACCAAAGTTAACATTCCTTCTTGATCAAGACAAATAAACTTTTAATAAAATAGGAAGACTGTTGCCTTAATATATCCACCAAAACTCCAGAATAGTGATTTATGAGAAACCACCACCAGCATTCCATAAAAGTCTAACCCCTGAATAGCAAAATGAGGATCAGCTAATGACAGAAAGTTCCCCCGATATGAATTACAAATCCATCTGAGAGCTATAAAAAAGTGCTCAGTATCATTTATTAGAGAAATGCAAGTTGAAATGACAATTAGATACTATTTTTAATGTGCAGATTGGGAAACATCAAATTGTTTGGTAACATTACCAGTAAGCATCTAAGAAAGAGGCATTGCTGGTAAAACCTTTGTAGAAGACAATTTGGCAATATCTATCAACATTTTAAATGCATATATCCTTTAATTCAGCAAGCAGTAATTTAAACCTACATATACAACCATTTGTTTGTGTGCAAAATGGTGCCTGAACAAGGATATTCTATTCACTAAACAATCTGTAAATGCCAAAGACAGGAAACAAACTTTTACTGATTGGGGACTGGCTAAGTAAATTAAGAATAAAGCAGCTCTACATGTATTGATATAGGATATCTGTGGGATATACTGTTAAGGATAAAAACAAGATGCCAATTAGTGTGAGTGGTAGCTGACACTTTTTAGAAATGCAATATAAATGTAATTTATGCATATACATGCACATAAAATGTCTAAGAACTGGTAAAAGGTAAGAACTGAAGGACAGAGAGAAGAGAGAAGCTGATTTTTCATCCTGTATGCTTTTAGGCCTTCTGAATTTTTTGTTTCTGTTTTTTTTTTTTTGAGACAGAGTCTCACTCTGTTGCCCAGGCTGGAGTGTAGTGGCATGATCTCAGCTCACTGCAGCCTCCATCTCCTGGGTTCAAGCAATTCTCCTGCCTCAGCTTCCCAAAGTGCTGGGATTACAGGCGTGAGCCACCATGCCTGGCCCTTGAATGTTATACTCATTGCAAGCTAGTGTCTTTATGGCCACTCTCTCCTTTATCCCCACTGTTCAGCTGGCCTCTTTCTTGACAATATCTCTGCTATTTGGCCCTCCTTTCCACCCTTGCCACAATGGACATAACGAAGAGACCCTCAGCATCTTCCTCCTGGAGAATTACAACAGCTTTTAACCACTTTCCCTTTTAAATAATTTACCTTCTCTGATTGACCTTAAGCACCATTCCCAGACTGATCTTTCTAAAGCACTAGTTTATTAAGTTTCACAAAACCAGGGTTCTACTTGGCCTATCAAAGCGTCCCACATGGGCCCAAGCCCCTTTCTCTTCTAGGGACTACATCGCACACTCCAGCTGATCAAAACTCAAACAGCTGCTCTTTTTCGCCCTACTACTAACCCTCAATTCCAGTGGCCTCATTTATCAGGAATGTCCATGTCATGTGTGTCTCCCTTCCCCATGTGTACAAGCTAAAATAGCACGTGGCCTCCAGCACCTACTGAAACCACCACCCACCTCAGGAGCTTCCCCTGGTGTCTATCTAGGATGTGAATGTTCCCTCTTCTAAGTACCATGGACTGTGTGTTTCTTTTGCAGCCCCTTTCATGCTTGGTTGCTGCTGCTTCCTTCTAAGCAGCCATGGCAATGGTAGGCCTCTCCCCTCAGAGGCTGCATGTCCTGCTCTGTTCCTCAGTCTCCTGAGCAGTGATATTCCCCTAGCAATACAGAGCAAGTCCTCTGGAAAGGTAACACTTTCCTTCAAAGTCCAAAATTCCTATTGCTCATTAAATGACTAAAGAGCCATCTGAATCCCTAAGTTTAAATGCACTTATTTTGCATGGTTGCACAGCATTCACAATATTATACTGACAAGCTAGGAAGTATTTAAAAATATTACATAACAGTTACTGATTATTTTTACCTTTCTCAATGGAAACTGGTAAAAAGTTTGGAATATCAAGCACATACTCAAGACAGTCCATTTTACCACCTGTCACTTAAGTCATTTTCTAGAATTATTGTTTTCTTAAATGAGAGAAATGATCTGACTCAGGGTGAACATGTAAGGTTACTGATGGCTAGGAGCACTGACTAAATTGAATGGTTTCAGGTCCTTAAGAAGTGTCTGCCATTTCCTGATATAAGGCAGTTACGCATTTAGTTAGGTTACTGTCATTTTAAAGGAGGTGATCCCGGTAGACACACAGAGAGATATCATTACTATATATTGGTTTGGACAATCACTGTGGACAATTTTAAAATATCATCAAATTCACAGAATAGTGGTTACCAGGGGCAGGGGTTGAGAGAATGGGGAGTCGTTGTTTAAGGAGACAGAGTTTCAGTGTGGGATGATGCCGTTCTGAAAACTGGATGGTGGCGTTTTACTCAACCACGTGAACGTACTTAATGCCACGGAACTGTACACTTAACAATGGCTAAAATGGTGAATTTCATGTTATATATATTTTACCACAATTTAAAAAATCCATCACGAAACATTTTGGATTGTTATATACCTGTTACATGTATTTTACCACAATTTTTAAAATCCATCATGAAACACAGAAGCATTTTGCGACACAGTAAAAGCAAAACAACCACAAGTTCTTTTCATTTCTAATTTAAAGACTGAAATAAGACAAAATAAATGAAGGAGTCGCCATTTATTTTAAACCTGATGCCTCTAATATATGAATTATTAAAGTTTATTCTAGTAAATCTTTTTAAGGCTTACCTTCACTTGGGAAGTATTAATATATTATTAAAGTTTAATCTGCTAATTCTTCTTTTTTAAATCCCATGCTTTGTTTAAGAAGCTTTTAGACTCCAGGACCAATCCATGCTATGTAGTCATAAGGCAACAGTGGCATAAATACTTGCTGACAATGGTTAGCCCTACAAAGGAAATTGTGGAAGGCTTGAGTGCAAACTAAACCCAATCTTTACTCCCCAAAGTGTCATCCCTCAAACTAAAGTCTAGGATAGCTCCTGCCAATCTGACAGAATACAATTATAATAATATAAATAAAAAATAAAAAATGAAAAGAAAATGCAATGACAATAATAGGTCATAAAATGTCACTAAAAACATAAGATCTTCTACCCCTACATACGTCTTAACTAAACCATAAAATATACCTACTATATATTGAAAAATGAATTATACACGGTGCATAATTCACTGTAAACCCAGGTACTTTCTGAAGCTGTAAAGGCCTAACAATTCAAGTAGGAATGAGTAGAAACCTAAAAATAGGAGTGGAGACCTTATTTTTTAATTTAAAAAAAAGAATGGCTGGGGAAGGCCTATCTGAGGAAGTAAACTTTAAATCAAGTATTCAAAAAGACAGTTTCCAGATAAGGAAACTGCAGTACCAAGGTACTCAGATGGGAAGGCTTAGCATGTTCTAGAAAATGATTTTAGTTTATTCTACAGCCATCTCATTAAACTTGAAACATCAAGCAAAGCATTTAACTGACACCCAACTCTATTCCAATGGGGAAGTTAGACAACAGTCCATATATTATCCAAGGCAGTTCTCCTTCTCCCTGTAAATCACCTGCCTGTCATTTCATTTCCTGAAGCACCAACTTCTGAGTGGGCAGGTACAGAAAGAGCAATTAATTTTGTTACTTCTTAGAAGAGAAAAAATAGGCTTAAATGAGTTTCTGAATTACTGTGAATTTTAACTAGCTGTGTTCTTCCATGCCACTATTCACATGGGTAATCAAGATCTTTTCATCATAGGTTGAACAGTTTCCATTTAAGGGCATGTTATAATTATTTATGCCAAGGGTAAAAAATGCACACAGACTTCAAGCAGCAGTATCCAGGAAATGTAGCTGGTGGCCACGCAGCCACAGCACTGTCACTGCTCCACAGACAGCTCACAGATAGAGAACCAAAAACATCCCTAGACTTCAAAAGACAGGACTAAGGGGAAGCTAGGTGTTTCCAATGCCTTTGCCCAGTATAATGGTTAGCGTTATGTCAACATGACTGGGCCTTGGGGTGCCCAGATACTTAGTTAAACATTATCTGGTGTGTCTATGAGCATGTTTCCGCATGAGATTAACACTTGAATCAGCAGACTTAAGTATAACGGATTGCCCTCTCCAATGTGGTGGTCCTCATCTAATTCACTGAGGTCCTGAATAGAAAAAAGGCTAAGAAAGAATTCTCTCTTTGCTTGTCTTTCAAGCTTTGACATTGGCCTTCTCTTGCCTTTGAACGGACCTAGACTCGAACTTACACCATCGGCTCTCCTGGATCTCAGGCCTTCAGTCTTGAACTGAAATTTATGCCATGTACTCTCCTGGATCTCCAGGTTGCCAACTACAGATCTTGCTATCCTTATTTTATATATCTTATTTCTCTATATTTCTTTATAGAAAGAAATAGAACCAAACTAATACATTCTGCAACTAACTCAACTCTATTTATATACACTTGTCATTCTATTATCTTTCAATCTTCTCACTGCCTATTCAACTCAAGATTGCTTTCTAGTATCACATCCCTGGCTGTGCTCATCACAGCACACCACCCTCAGTTCAAGTTCTCTTTCAAAGATTTACACATCTGCAGGACACATCACCAAGACCTCTGAACAGTGTGGACAGTTGGGCCACAAGCAAGCGCTGAAGCCACTTGTCTTCTTGTGCACACAAGGCCAGGCCTCCTAAGGATGCCCGGAAGACTCTACCCTCCTCTCTACTTAGTGAGAGCCAAACCGTCTAGGCATTTCCTTCTGTATTTCTTTCAGAGAGAGAAAACAGAACCTCTTTTGCTGGAAAGAGCTATAGTGTATGATACTGGGGGGTGGGGGGAGGCTGCATCTCACACCAAATTAATTCAGACTCAAATGTGGAAATCACGCTACTCATGTCAGGTTTTGACGGGTTTTTTTTTTAGCCTAATAAAGGAAAGATGATTGCTAACTAACCAGGAAAACCCAGTGAGGATGCATACTTATGGATGATAATGTATTTTAAATCCACTCAGGTTATAATATCCATCGAGTATTTCAGTAATAAAAATAAGGCTTCTTTCAAATAAAGTATGCCATTATCATTTTTAGTAAAAAAAAAAAAATGTAAAAACCACTTCATTTTACCATATTGAAGAAACCATAATCTTCTGCTATTAAAATACCATGCAAGTTAAAAAACAGCCTCAAACCTGTGTTCTTATTAGACCCCAGCACTCATGGCAACAATACCAAGCCCTGCCTACACACCGTCCTTATTTCAGAAAACCAAAGCACAGTCATGAGAATATGTTATTAATCTTTACAATGTTCCTAGGGGTAAGGAGAGAATAGATTATTTCAGTTCTGCTTTAGACTGAAGAAAGTAAAGGAGGAAAAGGTCATTTATTCACAGATCACACAAGCTAGGGTACAGCCAGAGCCGAACTCTGATCTTTGAGGGCTATGTTCAGTCCTTCCCCATTTCAGGAACACACTGTAATAACTGAAAATGTCAAAAGTCAACTGCTTTGAGATTATAATTTAGATTAATTACAAATGAAGTATACTTTAAGAAGAAAATAATGAAAAGATTAAGGTTCTAGTCCAAACGACAGGAGACATCTCAAACTCCTAAGTATCTATTCTGCTAACACCTCCCTCATTTATAAAGTCAGGATATCCAAAAGGACTAGGTACAGTGATATTTCTTAAAACGAGGGGTCAGGGGGTAATATCATTTTAAAATTTTATTGCAAAAAATTTGCATGGACAATATGACGTTAGGATTTTACTGTAAAAAAAACTGGAATAATGCTGAGCAAGAAAAAAGCCAATATTCTTGTCTATTAACAACTATGAAATATAAAGATTTAAATAAAAAAACAACTGGGAGGCTGAGATGGGCAGACCAGGAGGTCAGGAGATTGAGCCCATCCTGGCCAATATGGTGAAACCCCATCTCTACTAAAAATAAAAAAATTAGCTGGGCATGGTGGCGGGTGCCTATAATTCCAGCTACTTGGGAGGCTGAGGCAGGAAAATCACTTGAACCCAGGAGGTGGAGGTTGCAGTGAGCTGAAATCACACCACTGCACTCCAGCCTGGTGACAGAGCAAGACATAATCTCAAAAACAAAACAAAACAAAACAAAACAAAAAGAAACTGAAGTTCCAAAATTATCTTTCAAAATATAGTCACTCTAAATCTGGTGTTGCTGATAATAGGCTATTACACAAACATTTTAGTTTTGAAACTGCCAGCACCCTTTATGGCCTACAGAGATTATATGATATATAATCTCTTTACAAACAAATGTATACAGTAGTCAGAAAGTGGCATTCCTTAACTTTAATGAGTTTTACTGCATTTTCTTTGTGGCTGAACTTGTACTTTTCTGGTAAATAAAAAAATGTGTATTATTAGAACTATTTAAAAAATGTATCTGCAACTACCCATTTGTAATTGATATCCATTTTCTTTTCCTCAAAAATGTAACTAAAAATACAGTCATTCCAAAATTTCTTGGGTCAATTTAGTTTTTTTTAAAAAACAACCATTTTGCCATTCTAAGCTGCTACTTTATTTCATTTTTGGTTGAAGTCTTTTAAAAAAGTCAAACAAGTATCTACATGTGACAAGTAACAATCTGAAAAAAAAAAATACTGTGAACCAGACCCTGCCTACAAATCCAAAAGCTTTGAGTGACATGACACTGCACTCACTATCTGTGCCTTTATCCTGCTTCTTCTTCAGTCACCATTTGATCAATCAATGACAGAAAGGTGAAGTTAATTACAGAGCACTTCTATTTGAATTAGGCTTAAATACCACAGGGAGGAAAAACTATTTCTCCTTACACCACAGTGTTCTGAGGCTGGCTCAGGAAATACTGAGCCTGCACTGAGGAGGAACAGGTGGATTTCATATCAAGGCATAACAGTAACACGTGTTTGTTCCTCCTGTGCTGCCTGATTTATAGAGATGAGAACAGACAGGTAGAGAGAAATCCTTCTGGGTCAGCCAAGTCCTCAGGCGTGTCTGGACAGCCCGACATGCCCTCCTCCTGGATGCCGGGCTACCTGGGGACCACTCCCATCACACCAAGACACTCGCTCTGCTCACCATTTCCTACAAATAGCCTGGTTTGGTTTTTATGTCGTTGTTTGTTGCAGTAATTATGCACATAAGCCTGTGCTTATCTACGGAGATAAAATCAGTTTCCGCTGGGAAGGAGCTTGAATTCTGTAATATTTTAAAACAAATGAAACTGATTTGAAAATATTTACTGTAGACTTAAAAGAGGTTCAGAGCTGTCACCTACTAGGGAAACAAAGAAGAATAAGAAATTTGATTTCAAAGATTTAACAAGGCAGACCTTGCAAGACTCGGAAATGAGGTATGGGCAATCACTATCATTTCTTTAGTCACATATTCTGGGGGTAGCACTAAGGTAGTGTTTCTCAGTCCTGACTGAACAATAGAATTACCTGGGAAGCTATTTAAAAATATCTCTGTCAAAGTGCCACCTCCAAAAATCTGTATTTGATTGATTGGCGGATGGAGGAAACTGGATGCCCTGACATCAGTTTTACAAGCTCCCAGTGATTCCAACGTACCGCCAGGACCGCCAACCACAGCCTGGACTGGCAGTTCACAAATTGCCATCATCGCTGAGGTCCAGGATTCCTCATGCTGGGTCTCAGACTGTCTAGCGGTGTTCAAGTTAGCCTTGGATTTCAAGAAATACCTAGCACACTTCTCATAAATTTCTTCCTCTTTTTTTTTTGCTTTATGTTGAAAAGACTTTCTGTAATTTGAACTTCAACTACTATATATCCAAGACTTAGAAAGCTATCAGCAAATTTAGATCATCACTTTTAAATTTATCTACATTTCCCAACATCATTTTTAACACAAAAATACTTCATATGAAAATTTCATTTTGAATTAATTACTAAGACAAGTCAAAATATTATTTAACAGAAACAAAACTATTTTGCAAAAAAGTAAAAAGCAAGAAATACTAGCCATTTTCAGAAGGATCCTAAAATTATCTTCACATCTTCTATAGAAAGTTTTCTTAAGACCAGTTCAAAAGCAGGCTAAGATATAAATTCAGTCCTTTGTATATGCAACATCAGATTTTGCTTTATAGATTTGCTGTTAGAGTTTGAAAGAATGACACACATATGTTATAAGAAGACTGGTTAAATGAGATAGCAAGAAGTCTTGGTGTGATGTTAACTGTCACGTATTTCAAATTATGGACAGGATCAATTCTAAAACTGCTTAAGGAAGGAAAAGTTCAAGTACAGGACTTTTTTTTTACCCTAAGAGTAACTTCTCTCTCATGTCAAAGGGGCTTACCAAGGGAAGCTCTGCACACAGCTCATCCACAGTCATGAGTTGTTTCTGGAGATCTGTGACGTGGAGACAAAGGTGGCAATTATTTTTCCTGGTGGCATTTACATCACCCTGCTGAATTCAGGGACACATCACACCTGTGCTGAAAAGAAATAGCGAGGACACACTGCATGGGGGCGACAGGCACAGATGGGTGCCCTCTGCCATTCCACTCGGCGGTCTGACTCGGGCCTGATGACCATGGTCCTCCAACCTGGTGGCACATTAGAAGCTTCTGGAGCTTTTTAAAGACCTTATGGCTGCACCCCATCCCTCGAGTTTCTGTATCTTTGGTACAGGTAGGACCCTGGTATCAGTGTTTATTCTAAGGTTCCTGGCAGTCTAAAGGGAAGCCAAGGATAGCTAACCAGTGGGCTAATGCAACCAGAAGGTTACCTATCTGCCAACTCATGTGGCTGGAAATAACTCAAGGGACAAAGGATTAGATGAAGGCAGGTCTGACCTCTGGGCTTGGTTAGATAATTCAAACCTTGGTCTCTGATCTAGACAGAAGTCCAAGGAGAAGGCATGTGACAGCAAAGAGCTTGAGCTCACAGTCATCCAGACAAGAGTTCAAATCCCAGCTTCACCAATAACTAGCTGTGTAACCTTGGTAAATTTGTGAGAGTTCTTTCAGCCTTGATTTTCCCAGATGTAAAATGGGACTCAATTATATTTCGTCTGTGTTTTGGCAAGATTAAAATGAATAAGATATAAAATTAGTGCAACAGGTATTCAAAAGTAAGAGCTGTGTCAATGTCTGAGCAATCCAAATGAGCTATGGCAATAAAGAGAAGCATCCCTTAGTTCATCCCTTCACATGTAAGAAGCATTCAATAAATCACTTCTCAAACTTTCACAACTGTAGGACAATCTCCAAATTTTTCTTAAGTGAGTTACAAAAATCTCTCATGGCTAACACGTGGAGAGAGGATAGCTTACTTATCAAACAAAATTGCCAGTAATGCCAAACTTTGAAAAAGGAAAGTGATTCACTTGAATGTCAGAGCAAAGGAAAAACACTCAAGAGCCTCAGCCCCACATCTAAAGAATGCAATACTTAACCGAGGGGCAGAGAAGGAATCCAAATTCCAGAACAAACATAACCCTGTGGCTTTAGAGTTCCATGGTTCAAACTCCAACTTCAACACTTCAATACATCATACACCCTTGAAGCTTCATTGTATTCATCTACTAAACAGAGATTCTGCCATCTATCTCAGAGTTCTCATAAAAAGTAAAAGTGAAATGTAGAGAAAGTACTTGGCACAAGGTGATGTTCGGACAATCTGGTTTTATTTCCCTTGCCCCAGCTATACTTTGATCTCTGGTCAAGAAGTTTGTGATTAATAATGCCTCTGAATATTTCTTCTTCATGAATCAAAGAACTGTCAAATCTAGTGAGCAAAAATTCACAGACAATCCTATTAAAAGTCACTAGGAAAATCCTATTAAAAGTCACTTTGGGAAAGTGGTTTACCTTTTGGAAGTAGGCAATTAGAAAGGTAAGAACAGGGTAAGATACGAATTGAGATACAGATGATTTAATTCCATTGAATACTGACTTCAAGTCCTATATCACATTTCCAATGTCTGAACTTCAACACTATTGCAAAAAAATAATTGATTAAAAAGAGTAAGAATGATAATGTCATAGGTTTATTTCTTGCTCTTTCACGTACAATGGACTGTAATATCCTTCCAATTCTTGAAGTTGTCATCATCTGACCAGGTCCCAAAGGGGAACTCTGTGGAGGTACAGATTGATTACTAAGCAGCAAATAAATCACATTAAATTGTGAGAATCATATAGGAAATCTGTATCAAATATTGCAACTAAATGACACAAAAGTTGAGATATGTGATCAACTGACAGACAATTGCCATTGGTTGAAAGAGAAAAACACTCAACCAGTTTTCTACTTGATTTATAAACCTGTGAAATCTAGCAAATTACAGATTATGTTATATAATTATTATTATGGTTAGAATGAGACAGATGAGAAGTAGAGGTATATAATTATATAAACATCAAAATGACTTATTTTTTTCCAGTAGTCTACAAAGATCCATCGGCATGCACTCTTCTGAAATATCACAACCAATATCACTGTTGCACGGGTTTAGCCGTTTAAGGGCAAACTGAGCATTTGGCACTGTAACTAACAATTGGCCATACCTCTCAAGCAGCTCTCAGACTACCAGGGAACCAGGAGTGAGAGACACATAGGTTTCCAACTAAAACATAAAAAGTGACTACCCAACGTGGAGAAAGAGAAGAAGCAACTAAGAGCAAAGCTTTCACAAAAGTGAATCTTCAGTGGTTGAATGGCTCACAACATTAGACACTGTGTACACCACTTCCCAATTCTTTGGTGGCTTCATGTTGGCATCCTGAAATTGAGTGTAAATGCACCCACCATGGCCAAACACTGCAAATCAGCCTCCCTCCCTAAAAACCAGTTACTGAACATCTACCAGCATACCAGTGATCTTAATGGCAAATTTCTACTCAGCAAAGACCACATGTGCAAAGGACTAGAGGAAAGAAAGTGTGAAGACTACCAAAGAGCAAGTAGTTCAGGATGAATGAAGCGTAGACAACAAATGGGGTGGTAAAGAACAGGAAAAGAAAGGGATTTTGGGGCCACATACTGAGGAGCTAAGAATACTTATTTTTGCCCTAAAGAAAAAGTAAGGTCAATATCATTAGAAGAGCAATAATAATGACATATGTGTTATAAATATCACCCTGGAACTCACAGGGGAGGTGGAGCTGAAGTTAAAAAACAGCAAAGACACAGGACCTTTAACATCTATAACCTATCTGTGAGTGACCACCACAGTGAGTTAAGACTGAGGAACAAAACAAAAAAGCAGCAGTCATTACATCACAATATACACAGCTTTTAACGTAAGCCACACTGACCTGAACCTCAAAAACTCAGGAGCCCCCAGACTATGAGAAATAACCAAACCAAAAAGAAGCTGCACAGTGACTATTTTTTGACAGAAAGAAACTGCCAATCCAGAGATGAGGAATTACCAGAAAAGAACCCAATCAAAGACTATCCATAGACACTGGTGGATGAAAACAAAATTTAAAATATAAGCAGAAAAGAGAAAGAGCACATTCCTCAGAACAGAAATTACCCTGGGATGCTAAGTGTTTAGACAAATTGCCATCCATAATCTAAAGATAAAGGTAAAAAAATAAAAAGGCCAGGTGCAGTGGCTCATGCCTGTAACCCCAGCACTTTGGGAGGCCAAGGTAGAATGACCACTTGAGTCCTGAAGTTTCATGCCAGCCTGGGCAACATGGCAAAACCCTGTTTAGAAAAAAATACAAAAATACCAGGAGTGTTGATGCATGCCTGTAGTCCTAGCTACCCAGGAGGCTGAGGTGGGAGGAATGCTTGAGCCCAGGAGATTGAGGCTGCAGTGAGCCATGAGCATGCCACAGCACTCCAGCCTGGGCAACAGACTGAGACCCCATCTCAATAGATGGATGGATAGATGGACAGACAGGCAGATAGATAGATAGATAGATAGATAGATAGATAGATAGATAGATAGATAAATAGATAGATATTAGATAGATAGATAGATAGATAGATAGATGATAGATAGATAGATAGAGTAGTCTTAGAAGGGGCAAATCAAGCAAGATATACCAGAGATTTAAGAATAAGAGACATCTTAAGATAACAGATAAGAAATATGTTGGTATAGCTCAAAAAATAGAAGAGAAAATTGAAACTAATTACAAAATGATTGTGATATTAGAATAAGATGTTAAGTAAGCATAAATAAAAATCCAGTCAGAAGAAAAGACAAGCCTGAGAAGCCTCACCAAAAGTGATGAAAAGGAGTAAAAATACGCATATAACCAGAAGGAAGATGCTGGGTATGAAAGACAAAAGAGATCTAGCTTTACATTACATGATTATGTGCTCCTAAAGAACAACAACAAAAAAAAAATTAGAAATATATTCAAAGACATTACAGAAAAGAGACCTCTCCTAAATTAAAATAGCAGACCAGGCTCCAAGAAAAATTAATATGTAATGATCAACACTAATAGCTTGGTAAAGGTACTGAACTTCAGAGAAAAATAATTCATCACACGGGCTCAGAAAGACAGTGGAGTCATTCAAAATATGGAAACTGGAACCAGATTCTGTATCATTAGGCAGAAAAAGCTGGTCACCTAGAAAACAGAAAAGTCAGGCTGGCATCAGTTTTAAGGCTGGCCAGTGTTTCTTGAGTACAAAGGTAATACGTATTCTCAAAACATCCAGTAACTCAAGGACATAATACTGATAAACCCTTCCTTAAAAAAAAAAAAAGTTGGTCAATATGCATAACCAAGAAATGGAAAACTCTTTGAAAAGAACTGGTTGGCAAGAACTGATGCCACTTAAAAGAGTATAGCTAAACAATCACTGGAGTTACTGAGTAACAGCAGAGCGTGCAAGTTAAAAATCAAACAACGTAAAAATAAAGCAAATCAAAGGGTGGAGCAGGGAGGGAAGGTGGGAGGAAGTGCAACTGCACCCCTTTTTTTCATCTTTCAAAGCAACCACATAGACCAGCTAAAATCAAAACGTTCTGTCAAAAAAGATCATGAGCCAAACATCAGTTTTCCATGATTGGTTTGAAGTTCAGAAATCCCTTCATTTTCATAATTTCTCTCTCTTGTGTTACATTTAAGCAAAAATAAATATATTTCTTAAAATTAAAAACACCATGTATGGTATGATCCTATCTTTGTAAAAGACTTTCTAGCCATCCATGCTTCCATTCATCTACATAAAAATTCAGAGAAGTGGCTGGGCCCAGTGGCTTATGCCTGTAATTCCAGCACTTTGGGAGGCCAGGGGATGTAGATCACATGAGACCAGGAATTTGAGACCAGCCTGGGCAATACAGTAAAACCCCATCTGTAAAAAAAAAAAAAAAAAAAAAAAATATATATATATATATATACACACACACACACACACACACACACACACACACACACAAGAATTAGCTGGTTATGGTGGTGCACACCTATAGTCCCGGCTACTCAGGAGGCTGAGGTGGATGAATCCCTTGAGCCTGGAAGGCAAAGGTTTGCAGTGATCCAAGATCATGCCACTGAACAACAGCCTTGGCAAGAGAGCAAGACTTTGTCTCAAAAAGGGGTGATGATATGTTTTCACTGTATCCCCACCCAAATCTCACCTTAAACTGTAGTTCCCATAATCCCTAGGGGTCATGAGAGGGACCGGGTAGGAGGTAACTGAATCATGAGGGCGGTTTCCCCTATGCTATTCTCATGATCCTAAGTTCTCATGAGATCTGATGGTTTTATAAGAGGCTTCCTGCCAGGTGCAGTAGCTCACGCTTATAATCCCAACTCTTAGGGAGGGAGAGGCGGGAGGATGGCTTGAGCTCAGGAGTTCAAGAGACCTGCCTGGGTAATATAGCGAGAATACCTTCTCCACAAAAAGGGGGAAAAAAGGGCTTACCCCTTCGCTTGGCTCTTATTCTTATCTCTCCTGCTGCCTTGTAAAGAAGGATGTGTTTGCTTCCCCATCTGCCATGATTTTAAGTTTGCTGAAGCCTCCCCAGGAACTATGAGTCTGTTAAACCTCTTTCCTTTATAAATTACCCAGTCTTGGGTATGTCCTTATAGCACTGTGAGAACAAACTAACACAGGTGACTAGAATGATGCTTACCAAATATTAACCACCATTATTTCTAGACTATAAGACTTGTGGCTTGTCTCCCACTTCTTTTCCAATGTGTTTGGATTTTTAAATAAGAAGTACATATAATTTTCAGAAAACCTGTATGTCAGGATGTTAAATTGAAGTTTTGAATGAGATAAAAATGAATAAATGCCATATAACAAAATGTACAATTTACAAAGGGAATGGATGAAAATCATTTCTGCAACTCTAGGACTACAGTCAGTCCAAAGAAAAGACAAAAAGCAGTCAGAGTGCTGAAAAGAGAGGGATTTTAAAAGGATTCCTTCAGAGGAGCTTGATGGAGCCTTTGGCCTCAAGACAAGGGAAGGAGAGAAAGTATCTGCCTCCTAAGCTCAAGAAGTTTCAACCAACCCTCTGGGGAAGGGGCTGATGTGTGCTCCAAGCAGTGGGGTAGACCGTGAACATGCACCCAACAGGCACTAGAAACCTGAGGAAGGGCCAAGAGTGAGCATAAAGGACTGCATTGGTGAGGTCACTGCACCAACCAGCAGTGGGCTGTCTCATGGGCCAGACAAGGGCAGTACAGGAGAGAGCCAGTGCTAAGCCACTGTAAGTCTTGCCCAAGAAAGCACTTGGGCAGGTTGGAGAACATCAACAATAACATTTCTTCTGTGGAAAGGACCTCTGAAGAGCCAGGGGCAAAGGGAGATATAGAAGCCAAGGAAGAATCACTTAATTCTAGGAAGATGGAATTGGAAGGATCCAGTAGGGGTCTTCTGAAGAACCCAAGAAAAAGCCTAGAGTACAAAGCCACCCAGCTACCACAAAATTGCTGTGGTCCTTTACTCTCTTTTCCCATTCTTCCACCCTGGCAGTGGCCTCAGTGGTAAACAGCCGGCTCACGAGAAAGGGATAAGCAGAGAAAAAGAAAAAAAGCCAGCCATACATCCCCACCCTTTCCCATCACCAAATCCTTTACAGGGAGAGTGGGTAAGGAAAGAAGTTTTTATCCAGAGGCAAGAGATTACCCCTGAATGACCACACTTCTTTTTTAGTTGAAAGATCTCAATTGGCTTTATTATGATTCTAGAATCGCATACTTCATGCCATAAAATAAGTGTTCCTGAATACAATTTTAAAGGCATGCTGGAGAAAAAAAAAAAACTGTGTTTGATTTACATCTCATGGCTCGCACTAGGTCCACATACTGGTTACATATGCAATGTCACCAAATCATAAGCAGAAATGCAGATAGCTAGAGTGATGGGTATATACCTACAAGGTTTCTTCTTTACACTATAAATCAGTCTACAAGTAAAAGCACATCAACAAAGCAGAGTAGGGAAATAATTAGAACTGAGAACTATATAGCAGAACAATTAGAATGATATTACAAAGCAGTGAACACAAAATCTAGGCTAAGTAAGAAGGGAAGTAAAGATATGAGAGGGATATGGCACAATGAAAATGCGGGAAGGCCAATGGATTGTAAATCCTAGCGGTTTCAAAGAATTGCAGAGTAGTAGGAGCAAAAGGAGTCAACTGAAATCTAAAAATATCAGAGTAAGAGAAATGCCTAAAATTGAGGTTATGAAGGAAGTTCAGTCAATAAACCATGTTTGACTCCAAATTCCAGCCGACCCATTTACTGTTTGTTTCCTTCTTCTACAGGATTGTTATGAGTATTAAACAAGGTAACACCTGAAGCAGCTACCCAACACCTGACACATAATAAGCACTCAAAGAGTAGTCCCACTAATGCAGATGGGAGCTAAGGAGAGCATGAACCAGGAACATCAGAGTGGCGGGGAGCAAAGACAATTGAGCTATCAGAACAGAACCATGCTCATTTTAAAATTCATATTACTTAGCTTCAGATACAAGAATCTCATAACATGAAAGAAATCCAATTTTCAGGAAAATAAGTAAGAAAATCAGGAGACATTAGTAAACAATGAAACTACAGCAAGATAAGGATAGTTCAGTGAATTATTAATCAGTTAATTAGCAAATACTTGTTGAATTCTATGCAAACAGTTATTGAATCCTATGCAAGGTGCAATCTCAGAATTTATCTCAGCATCTATCTGCTAATAATATATTATTCAGCACATAAACAAAATGAGAGCTGGATTAGAAGCAAAATAGTGTTTTATTGATTGCTCAGTCAAAAAGGGGTGGGAGCCAAGAATGAAGTGCCCCAGGCGCTGCTAATAGAATGATGAGAGGACATGCTTCTGCCATATGAGGGTAGATGAGAATATGCCATGGAGCCATGGAAGAGACAGAAGCCATATAGTTAAAATGGGAGAAATATCCGGACCTGATTGTGACCACACCAGGGAGTCCCAGGCTATTCTAGCCTGAGGGTAAGTTTTAACTTTGAAAAAGTATCCAACCCCCAACAAGATCAGATATGTACTTTCAACATCCGCTGAGTAATTCGAAATTACTTGAAAGCATTAATGAATCACAGTAGCTTTTAATCACTGCATATTTTTACAATCACTACACTGCCTGCATATGTTTGAAAATGGGGAGGACATACGTATGTCTGAAACTTCAAACCTATGTTAAATCAACAGATGATGTCGGGGACACTCAGGATTCATAAGCCCTTTTATCTGTGGCTCCCATGGTTACCTAGCACACAAGTTAGAGACCAAAGTTGTAACTGATTGAGCTGACAGAACCATAAATCTTTTAAAATTCATATTCCCCATCCTAGAACTGCAAAACCTGCAATATAGTAAAGAAAAAAAAAATCTGGCTTTTTGAGTTTTAAGCAAAAAATAAAAACAAAATTTAAAAAATTTTTTAAATTTTTTTTTAAAAAAGCTGATATTGAAGTTGAAAAAATGCTTGATAGGGATTCAAACAAAATATAAAACCAAAGCTCAGTTTCACCAAATGACCAAATAGCAAATATTCATTGAATGCTTAGTGTTTGCTTACTAATGATCACTTTCTATCATCATATTTAAAAATCTACACACCAATTATACTTCTTCAAGCATACAGCCAAAGAGAATAACCCAATTCCTGGACAATTAGGGCTTGAAAACAAACACTTAGTGGTAAAAACACTTAGCCAATGCAGGAGGATGCTAAGACAGTAAGAATTAAACATAAATAGATTTTTAGTTTTTCAAGGCTGCTTTTAATTTGTACTACCAAATCAAATATGGCATTCCATAGTCTGGTAACTGCATACATTTTGGAATCAACCAGTCCTCAGTTCAAATGTCAAATCTGTCACGTGAACTTGGGCCACTTATTTAAACTCTAAGCTTTGGTAGTGGTGGAGTGGGGAGAAGGGTGTTTCTGTCTTTGTTCTTGACAAAATATGAGCAACAATGTCTACTTTGTTAAATTAGTATAAGAACCAACCAAGTAAGAATGTATGTCAAATGTCTTTTGCAATGTTGGGCAATCAATTAAAAACTGTTTGAGAAAAAAGAGAATTCAATATTGTCTGTGACTCTCAGGAAAATCTCCTACATGAGGCTCAAGACCACAGCACACTGACATGTTATCATTTTTCCATTTTAAGAGAAGACAGACTGAGTTAACAGAAAATCACTATCTTAACTAAGGAAAGGCAGGGGGTAGAGGCCCCTTCCAAAGCCCAGATGGTAGAGCTGCAGCAAGGGAAAAGACCTGAAGAGTCTGCAAATCATTTTGTTAAAAGCTCCTGTACTGAAAGGCCCAACTACGTTTTTTACGTTCCTGTTAATATTCAGAAGCTTTCTTCTAGTAGCCCTAACAATACAAAGTAAGATCATGATTAAATAACCATGGGCCCACAATTTCTGTATTAAGTGAATGTTTCCATTCCTCTTGCACCTTAGTACAGCCAGCTAATCACGCCCGAAGAGATTCATCCCTTGAAGCCAAGAACACCTTCTTGTTGTGCCCGATACCCCCAATCTCCTACTGGCCAAATCAGTTTGGGAACCCAGAGATATCCACACAATTGAAGAATCACACATCTGGGCAGAAGGTGTTGAGGATGCAGGCACTCTGTAGAGAATAAAGGGAAAGTGAAGCTCTTTGATGAGCCTCCAATTCTTAGTTCTTGCAATTCACAAGGGTGTGCAGAGTAACAAAGTCATCACAGATTACTGTTATCAAGTAGAATGACCGTATGTCTCAGTATCCCCAAGACAGTTCAAGTTTATGCCTGTCATGCCAGCATAATTATTTAATAGCACCCACTTTCACTGATCTCAAGTGTCCCGATGTAGGAAATAAATTATGTGATTATTCAAATGTTAAGTAATTCACCTAAAATGATATGGAAAAATCTGATACAGCTGTAAAATGCGACCAAACTGACAAAATCTCAGTCAAGTTTTCTCCCTTACCATCACATACATACAGCATTTACACTCATTTCAAAAATGCACAATAAATCTCCCTAGACACAGTAAAACTAATACCAACAATCTAGAATTACAGCATGATGAAACAAAAAAATTTATTTTACAGTATCTGCATTTTAAGTCAATAACTTGTGTCAATAATTTATACAACCCGCCCCCCCCACATTGACTCTCCTTTTTCAGAAAGAAGAGATTCCAAATGCAATTTTAAATGACTGTGACTAACAACAGAGGTAAAATGACAGTCATTTCCATGCTTCCAGCACTATCCAAAAGCATAAAATATAAACATTCACTACCAGGGGCTCTTAACTTCAATTTATAAAAATAGTGCCAGCAAAGCTTAAGATAATGTAAAACTGTGATAGAAGAAATCATAATGCAAGAGAAAAAGTATCCAAAATATGTATCACTCTTCTGAAGGAACTGACAAGATGTTTACTCAGTTAGTATGCTAAGTGATTATGCTACTCCCATTATATTTTCTAATAAGGCAAACAAAATTAAAGTCTCGAAGCCTAAAATCTAATCCTAAATCCTGACCAGTAGGGAGCAATGTAATCCAAACAAATGCAACAGAATCTGTGCTGTGGCCGAACACTTCATATTACCTAATATTCTTGGTGGTGACAGGGCAGGAGGATGAAAGATGCAGAAATCTAAAAATTTCAGGCTTATGTTCCTTCACTTACTCATTTAACAAAGGTTTACTGAGCATTTACCAGGCACTATGCCTCTAGTGATGAACAAAACAGAGATGGTGGCAGCCCTCATGGAATTCTTGTGGAAGAACTCAACATTAAGCCAAGAACCTACCATTATGTAGATATATTTTGTACAATTTTGAATTATAAAAAGTTAAGGTAAAGAATAAGGTGTTATAAGAAATAATAATAAAATCAGAAGGGTGTAATGTAAACTGAAGTTGGGAACATTGCCTGAAGAAGTAACATTGAAGCTGAGTAGTCATGAATGGAGTGAAGAGTATAAGAGAATATTGATTATTCAACAGAAGGACCCTCATACACAAATGACATTCAGTGCAAAAAAGCTTGGCCCAAGTGTACACGTAACAAATACATTGTTTTTAAGAAAAAAGAAAATATCCCAGTGCTTCACAAGCAGCAAAGACAAATAACCTTAAATTGACAAATATAATAAATTACAAAGAAAGACTTTTGGCAAGGCTGAGGCAGGGAAGCTCTATTTTATTTTTGGCACTATATTGAGACATGTGGGCCCAGGCTCACACCTGTAATCCCAACACTTTGGGAGGCTAAGGCAGGAGGATTGCTTGAAGCCAGAAGTTCAAAAGCCCGGGCAACAAAGCAAAGCCCCACCTCTACCAAAAACAAATTTGTTTTAATTAGCTGGGTGAGGTGACAAGCACCTGCAGTCCCAGCTACTTGGGAGTTTGATGGGGGAAGACTGCTTAAGCCCAGGAGTTGGAGGCTGCAGTGAGCCATGATTGCGTGACTGCACTCCAGCCTGGGTGACAGAACAAGACCCTATCTCTAAAATAAAGAAATAGACATGTTGAGCTGCATAAAACAGAAAGTCCAAATAATCATGGCTTAAAATAGAAAGACATTAGTTGCTAACACAATATGAAGTCTAGAGGCATCCAGTTCCAGGAGCACAAAAAGCCAGTGTTTAGACTGGAATCTCATATTCTCTTGGCCTTTCCCTCACGCACTTCTCCTAGTTGCAAGATGTCTGCTGAGCCTCAAGCATTAGTCTTACCGGCCTTCGAAGCAGGGGAGAAGACGACATAAGTAAGCCCTATTGTGTGAATACTTATCTTTTAATAAAAAACAAAATCTTTCCTAGAAACCTTCCAGTCAACTTCCTGTTGTCTCATTAACCAGATCTGTGTCTTGTGGCTATGGCTGGCTATGATAAACAAGTATCTAGTAAAGAGGGAATGGAATCACCAATGCCTAAGACCACATTACAATTCATTTCCAGGAACTAGGTAAATGGCCACCCAAACAAAATCAGGGTTGTAATGGTCAGGAAGAAGTATAGTTGATATGGTTAATGGGTAGCCAACTAATACTACCTGCAAAGTCACTCAATAATTTTTACAGGTAAGTTACAGTAGCTCCTCTCTGTCTCTGGAGGTTCCAAGACCTACAGTTGATGCCTGAAACCATGGAGCATACGAAACCCTAAGTATTGCTTATTATTGCTTTTTCCTGTATGTGAATACCTATGATAAAGTTTAATTTACAAATTAGGTACAGTAAGAGATTGAACAATAATTAATAATAAAATAGAGAACCAGATATAAATCCACACACAGTCAATTCATTTTCAACAAAGGTGTTAAGAACATACAATGGGAAAAAGACACTCTTCCATAAATGATGCTGAGTTCCTATCTCTCACCATATGCAAAAATTAAATCTAAGACCTGAAACTATGAAACTACTACAAGAATACATTGGGGAAACAACCCAGGATATTGATCTGGGCAAAGATTTTTTGTGAAGACCTCAAAAGCACAGACCACCAAAGCAAAAACAGAAAAATTAGATTACATCAAGAAAAAAGGCTCTGTAAGCAAAGGAAACAATCAACAGAATAAAAACACAATCCAGAATCTCCCACAGTACAGGAGACAGTATTTGCAAAGCAAGGGATTAATAACCAGAATATATAATGAGCACAAACAACTCAATAAGAAAAAAACGCAAATAATCTGATTAAAAATTGGGTAAAAGATCTGAATAGACATTTCTCAAATGAAGACATATAAATGGCCCATAGATACATAAAAAATGCTCTACATGACTAATTAACAGAGAAATGAAAATCCAAACCACTATGAGATATCATCTAACCCCAGTTAAAATGGCTTTTATCGAAAAGGGAATAAAAGATGCTGGCACGGATGTGGAGAAAGGGGAACCCTTGTAAACTGTTGGTTGAAAAGTAAGTTACTATAGCCAATATGGAAAACTGTATGGAGGTTCATCAAAACATTAAAAATAGAACTACCATATGTCCAGCAATTCCACTGCTGAGAATATATCCAAAAGAAAGGAAATCAGTATTATCAAAAAGATATGTGCATTGTAATTGGCACTCCCATGTTTACTGCAGCACTATTCACAAAAAAAAAAAGCCAAAATATGGAATCAACTTAAGTGTCCATCGACGGATGCAAGGATAAAGAAAATGTGGCATAAATACACAATAGAGTATTATTCAGCTATAGAAAAGAATGAAATCCTGTCATTTGCAGCAACGTGGATGGAACTGGAGGTCATTATGTTAAGTGAAATACACCAAGCACAGAAAGGCAAATATCGTATGTTCTTACTCATATGTCAGAACTAAAAAAGTGAATCTCATGAAAATAGAGAATAGACTTATGGTTACCAGAGGCCAAGAGGGGTACAGGGCAGGAGAGATACAGAGAGGTTGACTAATAAGTAAAAATATAGCTTGATACAAGAGATAAGAGTGTTTGATAGATCACTGGGTGACTATAGTTTATAGTTCAAAACAGCAAGAAGAAAACAATTTGAATGTTTCTAGCATAAAGACAAATATTTAAGGTGACAGATATCACAATTACACTAATTTGATCTTTACAAATTATATTAATGTATTAAATTATCATATGTATCCCAAAAATATCTACATCTATTATATATCAATAAAAATAAATAAAAACAATCTGAGAGAAGAAAAATACAAACCAAGGCCAGGCATGATGGCTGACGCCTGTAATCCCAGCACTTTGGGAGGCCAAGGTGGGAGGATCACAAGGTCAGGAGTTCAAGACCAGCCTGACCAACATGGTGAAAGCCTATCTCTACTAAAAATACAAAAATTAGCCAGGTGTGGTGGTGTGCGCCCATAATCCCAGCTACTCTGAAGGCTGAGGCAGGAGAATCACTTGAACCCAGGAGGCAGAGGTTGCAGTGAGCAAAGATTGTGCCACTGCACTCTAGCCTGGGCAACAGTATAAGACTCTGTCTCAAAAAAGAAAAGAAAAGAAAAGAAAAGAGAAAAGAAAAATACAAACCATTATAATCATAATTTTTCTGCCTGTTCTCTAATTGTGTTTCTCCTTGATTTAATAATGCAACTGTTCATGATATCATTTCTGCATAAGACAGTGGTTATTATTGTTTTGTGGAAGGAAAAAAATAAAAACCTATCATTAAACAAGAAAAACTAATAATAAAGTAGAACAATATAACAATATACCTACTGTAATAAAAGTTATGAAAAAGAGAAAGAATATGGTCTCTTTCTCTCTCTCAAAATATTTCTTCCCACTGCACTCACTGTTAATTCTTGTGATCTGTCCATAACCAAATCGTGATCTTGTGATAACTGAGAAGGCAACAAAGTGACTAACGGGCGGGTGGCGTATATATATCATGGAGACACTGGACAAAGGAAGGATTCAGGCCCTGGACAGATTTCAACACAAAACTCAGAACGCACCCATTTAAAACATGCATTGTTTATTTCTGGAATTCTCTGTTACATATTTTCAGAACATAGCTGACTCTGGGTAACTAAGAAAGCAAAACCATGGGTAAGGGCGGGGAGCAGAGCCTTACTGTATTTGGATCTTACATGATTGACTTAGTCATTACACTATTGATATTTATTGATCATTTACTATGTGCCAAGCTAGATGTAAAGTGTTGAAAAAACAATGGTAATCAAAAACATAGTCTCTGTTCTCATACACAGCCTAATATCACAAAAAATACTAATCAAATATAGAAACATATAACTCTGGCAAGACTGCTCTAGTGAACTTTGTTACCTTTTACAAAACATAATTTCCGTTTCTCTTGGTAACTACCTCAATTTCATTGTGTGTTCCCCCATGCCTACATCTCCATCCTTCAGTTTTCACAGCCTACATACTTTGGGGACACCTGCCCCAACCCCTGCCTCTAGGAGTTACGCAATTGTCTCTATCCTAAAATCGTATCTTCTCCCTGGCCAGTTATTGGTTCAGAAATGGATGAGTACATGATGCAGGAGGGCCAGTGACAAGAATGGAGAGAACTGCTTGGCACTCTTGGTCCAGAAGCTCTCTCACTCCTCTAAGGTTCTGGAAACAAGTACCCCCAAACTGTTGATGGTCTCCCACAACCAAGAGAGGATTCTGGCCAGAAAATAAAATTGACATTGGAGAAGACAAAGTGGAGAAAAGCACAAAACTGAATCTTTGGCAGCATCACTCAAACCAATCAACCCTAAAGCTCATCTGGCTTCTGAACTCTAAAGACACGGGAGACAATAAAGCCACTATGTTCATTTAAATCAATTTGACTTCAATTTCCTATGACTTGCAACTGCAGTCACTCTAAGCTGAAGAGCAATTCACAATACTAAGGGAGCTTAAAAGAGGAAGATTTACTCAAGTTAGAGAAGGTAGCTTTGAGTAAACATCTGTTAAACTGAGATCCCAAGAATAATTAGGAAGGGAAGGAAGGGCACTCCAGGCAGCTGGATCAGCATTTGCAAAGGCCCCCAGGGTGGAGGGGAAAGAGGTAAGTACTAAAGAATGAAAAACAGCAAGTGAAAAAGAAAAAGGTATGACATAGGGCTAGAGAACTGGGTAAGCACCATACTCGTCAGGGTCTCATAGGCTGTGTTAAGGAATTAGACTTCTTCCTAAAAGTGCCGCAGGTTTTTGAGGAGAAGGTGGCATAAAAATTACTGTCTATAGTGTGGTGACATTAATTCATATATATCTAAGGAACATACCTGACCACCAGTACTATAATAAACATTGAATTTTCAAGTAGCTTTCAAGACAACAGAAAAAGCTTAGGAAACACTGTAAGTTGACACACGTGGAATCTCCTCTACGAAGTTAACAGAAGGGCATCCAGACAATGTGACAGTTCTGGTGAACCACACTGACGTCCTGAAATGTATTCATCTGGGATAGTTTACTGGGAAATTCTTTGAAGACCTGGGCTTTACAAATGAAAGCTGACTGTAATTATCATCCAGCGCAGCTCTCACAGTATGCAGAAGCCAAGGGTGTCAGTGGGATTCCTAAGGTGTTTAACGTTAAAAATGCCCAGGCACGTGTGCTTGTCTCAAAGTGCTCCAAGACTTGAAATAAATAACAAGGTGCTTATCTCAAAATGTCAAGAAACAGGGAAGAAAGTATGCTGCCTGCTAAGCTTTTTCTATTTCACGATTGCTTCATTTTACTTTCCCCTGCACGGCAGAATTCCAGGAATTGTTAAAATAGATAATTTTCCCAAAAAACTCATCTTCATTAACTGAAGCTAACTCTGTTTTACGGTCTGCCAATATTACTGTAATCCATTTCACACAAGCCAGGCTTTTATTAGTCTTAAATATTGTTAGTTAATTCAAACTCACAATCACACATACAGGTTACAGGTTTGCCAGGCTGAGGTGCTTCAATTGTGCTCAGAAAATAATGCTTACATGTAAGAGTATTCACTATAACAGCAAAGAAATCATGACTTCTCTGTATATCTTCTGCCGTTAATAACAGTCTCCAGTATGCTATCAAAGGTATGTATCATCCTGAGAGATCAGTTAATATCACAGAACTCAGTATTGCATAACTGAAGACACTGACCTAGTATTTTTCCAGTGATCAGAAAAACGTAGGCTGTTTTTTGTAAACAGAGTCAACACTGCAAATCCTAAATGTTTTCTGTAAACAACCTACTGACCTGAACAAACAAGAGATGGCAGCTAATACTCTCACTAAAGAAGTCAATCAGAACTTCAAATATGTCCCTAGAAAAATTACTAAAATGAGATATTGCTAAAGGGCATAGAGAGGACTCTTCTTTTCATGGCAAAGCTCCTAGAAGAGAGAAAAACTCTAAATAAATAAAGCTATCGTTACAATCAGCTGTAGCTAGTTTGATTAACAAATCATTCTAAAATATCCAGACAGTATGAAAATATTATTCCTAAAATACTGGTCCGTCATAAACAGCAAGAAAAAAAGAATGAAAGTGATCTGTAACAGAATATTACAACAAATCCCACTGTAAAAGAATTCCCATGTTGGTCAGGGTTTGTGGTATGAAAAGATAGTTTCTTCCCTTTACAATGAAAATAATGTGTTTTTAATAAAATCTCTAGAAATAACCGACATTTGATATACTTTACACAAAATAAATTGTCAATTTTATTGTTATTGCCCACAAGTAAGGGAACCTTCAATTTCCAATCAATGAAGCTAGAGTGTATAGTTGCAACATAGCATAGCTTTCAAGGTTTCTCAAAACAGAGAACCGATTTTCCATAAGTATATTTGAAAAGAGCTCTTCTACAGAAATGGGAGTCTCAGAGAATCCCCCAAGAGGACGTGTCTCACATACACACATAAATAGACAACCTAAAAAAGGCACTAAGTCTTTTCAAAGAGATGGTAATAGAATAAAATGTAAATTTATCTTAAATAACTAAAAAGCTGGTATAAAAATCAACATTGGAGATTCCCTGAACATTTATAATATTTCCTATACAAATCAGTTAGCTTTACAAATAACTGAGACTCCAACTAAATTAAAATTCAAATATGACTAAAATTTACCCAGGTTATTCAAGAAAAATCAATAAACTTCAAATTCCTGAAGCTGGTACTTTATCTGTGAAGCAGTGCTGCATCATAGCTAGACAGATCACATCTCAGGCCAATGCCCACCCTAGCTACTTTCTAGCTGTCTGACCCTGGCTAAACAAACTCTCAGCTTCATTTTTTTGTTGTTGTTTCTTTTTTTTATTATCATATCGACATGGCGTCTCGCTGTGTTACCCAGGCTGGTCTCAAACTCCCGAGCTCAAGTGATCCTCCTGCCTCGGCCTCCCAAAGTGCTGGGATTACAGATGTGAGCCACCACACTGGGCCAGCTTCACTTTTCTTAAATGAAGATAACAGCTCTTCCACCAAGTCATGGAAAGATTAACTCAAATCGTGCCTAACACATATGAAAGTCGATGTATCACGTTCCCATGGGATCTCCCTGTTCTCACCCTCATGCACTCTACAGCTCTAGCCAAAGCCCCTCTCAGGTCATGAGTGTTTTTCTCTTAGACCTCAATCGGGGTTTCTCCTTCACCCTTTCAAGGCAAAGGGTAAATCATCTTCCACCTACAGTAGCCATCTTACCACCACATAAACATTCAAATCCTTCAATTCCTTTCAAGGCCCAGAAAAAACTTAAATCTTCTTAAGCCCAACACAAACACTACCTCCTCCATGAAGCCTCCTAATTCCTTCAAATCAATGTTTCTCAGCCCTGGCTATACCCAATCATGGAGGGAACTTAAAAAACAATTAAACAAAAATCTCTGAAGCCTGGGCCTCAGCCCTGCTGTTGGTCTGAGGTATGGCCCAAGCATAAGGAACAGAAGTGACCTCTTGCACTGAGACCCAACAACGCTTCACTAGCCCTTTCCTTGCAGCACTTTGTACTGGCTGGTGCAAAAGTAACTGGATTTTACCATTAAAAGTAATGGTTAAAACCGCAGTTACTTTTGCACCAACCTAATATCTCCTACCCCTTATTTTAATTATATACAAATGCATTTAAACTATAAACTTCTGAAAAACGGGATCCATGTTTGATTTATATATCGCCCTCAAGTTATCATCACAAGAACAGTAACTTGAACTACTAGGCTGCCGGCTATCTCTTGAATGCACAAATAAAATTTCAGTGCCTCTGAAATATAGGATTCAAATTCATGATTTGAAACAAAAGCCTATCCATACCTGAATAAATAATCTCCATTTCAACAGCTCAGCTGTTAAGCTCTACTTATATGACTCAGTCAATGTATAAGGGAAGAAATGATTTATTCCAGAAAGAGGAAAAACATCACTAAAATAAAGTTAGTACAGTGCTAACCACTTCTGTGGTCCCTCCCTTCCCACCTCCTACCATCCTAAAACACTTAGAGTTCTCTAAATAGATCAAGCACCCTTCTGCCTCCATGCTTGGAATATACAATGCAATCTTTAATCACATTCCTTATCTGGCTCTTACTATTCATTCTAGAAATACCTATGATGGAAAGCCTTCCCTTAGGTGAAAGTCCTGGTTCAATATTCCTCTTCTTTATTACTTTAGTGTTTGCTAAATTACTGCTCTTATCACAGGAACTGTCAAAAAGAAATTACTGGCCAAGTGCCATGGCTCACACATATAAGCTGAGCTCTTTGGGAGGCCAAGGCAGGAGATGCACTGAGGAGTTTGAGACCACATTGGACATCATAGTGAAATCTCATCTCCACAAAAAAAATGTTTTTTAATTTGCCATACATGGTAGCATGAGCCTATAGACCTAGCTACTTGGGAGGCTGAGGCAGGAAAATCACTTCAGGAGTTTGAAGTTACAAAGAGCTATGATCACACCACTGCACTCCAGCAAGGAAGCAGAGCGAGATACTGTCTCTATAAATTATCGTTTGGTTTATCTAGTCACCTACAGGTTTCTTAGGGGTGGGGAGACTCTCATCACTGTACCTATGTCATCTTATATAACATATGGTACTTATGAGCCAGGTACAGTGGCTCATACCTGTAATCCCCACACTTTGGGAGGCCAAAGCAGGTGGATCACCTGATGTCAGGAGTTCTAGACCAGCCTGGTCAACATGGTGAAACCCCCTCTCTATTAAAAATACAAAAAAATAGCCACGCGTGGTGGTGGGCACCTGTGATCCCAGCCACTTGGGGGGCTGAGGGAGGAGAATCGCTTGAAGCCAGGAGGTAGAGATTGCAGTGAGCTGAGATTGCACCATTGCACTCCAGCCTTGGCAACAAGAGTGAAACTCCGTCTCAAAAAAAAAACAAAAATCAAAAAATACCATAAAGTATGGTATTTATCAAGTGTTCAATAAATGCTGAAGGAATGAATGAATGAGGAAAAAGGCTTGAGTTTGTTCATCTGTACAAATGAATGAGTCGATATATAACGTCTTCCCCCTTTATATTCTATTAAAATGAAGGATCAATGTATAATACTTAGATTCATGTGTGGTGTAGGATAGAGTAATTTTTTTTCTTTTTTTTTTTTTCGAGACAGGGTCTCACTCTGCTGCCCAGGCTACAGTGCAGTACTGTGATCATGGCTCAACACAGCCTCAACCTCCAGGGCTCAAGCAATCCTTCCAACTCAGCCTCCTGAGTAGCTGAGACTACAGGCACATGCCACCACTCCCAGCTAATTTTTGTACTTTTTGTGTAGAGATGAGGTTTTGCTATGATGTATTTTTTGTATAGATGGGGTTTTGCCATGTTTACCAAGCTGGTATCAAACTCCTGGGCTCAAGCAATCCACCTGCCTCAGCCTCCCAAAGTGCTGAGATTACAGGTGTGAAGCACCATGCCCACCTGAATAATTTCTAAATAATATCCTAAGTTACTACTTCTATACAAATTTTATTTTATACATCATTTTGATATTTAAGCTTCAGGACAGTAAATTGTTGTTATGCTGTTTATTATGATTTGAGAAATTTCTCTTCACACAGCATTAAATGGTCACTGACAACCCTAATTTTAATAGAAGGTAATACAAGATTTTACACAAAGAACTATAGGTAGTTGATAACTTTGGATAAATGAAAAATGAACACTAAAGAAATTTTTACATTTTGATTCCTAAATGGCATCTCCTATTTTAGATATTCCCTAAGAAAAATTTCAACGCGGAATAGAATGCATGTTAAGGAACATATGTGTAAGGTCCATTCTTCAGCTTCTGGCCCATTCTACTTACAATCTCAGAGTTATTTTCTTCTTTAAAAAAAACAAAAAGGCATCTCCACAATAAAGATATGCAAAAGTGAGATGTAGCTTTTGAATTAATATTTTCTATCAGCCTCTCAAGGCAATGATGTCCAACATACTGGTAAACCATTTTAAATAAAATAATGAGGTATTTTTGTGAAGACTTGGCTCAGAATTAACAGGGAAGCTATCACTTTCCTAACTGCAACCATTGCTTATACTAACAGAGGACAAGGCTACCCAAACTATTGAAAGTATACACATTTATTTGGAAAAGTTTTATTTGATTACCACAAAGTTGAGTCATTTAGATACATTAATTATATATATTAATGATTAAATTCCTTGATAGGTAGAAACAATTGTGTAATATTCCAATTTTACTCTCAAGATACACACAAAATATAATAAAATAATGTAATCCTTGCTATTTTTAAACAAGCCAAAATAATTTTCAAGTTTTTCCTTTTCACTCTGATAGCATTCTCTATCAGTAACTCGCATTAGTGTTGTAGCTTTGAGGTGCCACATATCATTTAGTATCACCAGCACACAACAGTGTATCAAGAGAAATCAGCTCTGAATCTTACCCTAAAACAATGTGCAATTCCCTTGGTCTTGAATCCTTTAAGAAATACCAAAGGGAAAACCAAAAAAAGTCCTTTCAATAAACCCGAGGATAGATTTGCTTAATGACCTAACCAACCAGGGAGCAACAGCAGTTTTGCTATCCTGTTTAAAAAAATAAAAATAAAAAAAATCACAGAAATATGAGATTTTCAAAAAGTCAGTGAGGAGACTTAAAGATATCTAAGTATTTTCTCTTCAGAGCCTTTTTAAAAATGTCATTGCATCAGGATTAGTAAGAATATTTGGATGAAAGGACACCAGGTTGCAAGTACACTAAAGAATGGTAAGGTCAGAGAAGTGTTTCTTGCCTTTCCTGAAGATTCCTGAAAATAGAGGTCAGGTGTGGTCATCCCAGCAGTTTGGGAGGCCGAGGCGGGTGGATTCCCTGAGGTCAGGAGTTTGAGACTAGCCTGGCCAACATAGTGAAACAACGTCTCTACTAAAAATACAAAAATTAGCTGGGCGTGGTGGCGCATGTCTATAATCCTAGCTACTCTGGAGGCTGAGGCAGGAGAATTGCTTGAACCTGGGAGGCGGAGGTGGCAGTGAGCCAAGGATCACACCACTGCACTCCAGCCTGGACGACAGAGCAAGACTCAAAAAAAAAAAAAAAAAAGTTCCTAAAAGTACAAATTTGCTTTGATATACAGCAGGTATATTGTTTCAAAATCAAATACAGTAAAGCAGATGAGAACACAACCGTGACCAAGTGATTGGGAGAAAGATGGTTATTAATGCAAAGTTGGTAGGGTTTTTTTTGTTTGTTTTTTGAGATGGAGTCTCACTCTGCAGCCCAGGCTGGAGTGCAGTGGTGCGATCTTGGCTTACTGCAAGCTCCGCCTCCCGGGTCCCTGATTCGCCTACATCAGCCTCCCAAGTAGCTAGGATTACAGGCACGAGCCACCACGCCCAGCTGACGTTTGTATTTTTTAGTAGAGACGGGGTTTCACCATGTTGGCCAATCTGGTCTTGAACTCCTGACCTCGTGATCCGCCCGCCTTGGCCTCCCAAAGTGCTGGGATTACAGGCGTGAGCCACGGCGCCCGGCCGTTTTGTTTTTAGGTATAAAGGTATTCCTCACTGTGCTTGAGTGCAGAAAAGTGTGGTTCTTCCTAAGGTTGATTATGTAAAGCAAGATTCCAAAAACAAGAAAATTGCTTTGCGAACACAGTACTAGAACTGGCTGAGGCTTCCCTGCGTCCAGTCCCATGCGCAAAGATCAGAACAAGCAACTTTATCCACCGCTTTAATATGGTAATTCAAAAAAGTTTAGGTCAAGCCATAGGAGAAAACTTGCTCCGTTTCTTGGAGAATACCTAAACTCCTAAAGGTCCCTAATTATTCTCCGAAGTCTACAGCTAGGCTGCATTTTACGCATTTAGTAGTTTACAAAACCATGGGGACACTTCACCCAAATGCAAATCCACATCCGGAAAGAGGAAAAAATCCACGGCCAATGTAAACCCCCTACCACACCAACCGCCCACGTCGCAGCCCAGGCTGCAACGAGGACGGCACTCACCCACAGCTCTCCCGGGAAACCCAGACCCAGGTGTTTCAAAATTAGAAGCGCGGCAGGCTAGTTCGCTCTCACCGGCAAGAATCTTACACCCCAACTGAAGAGACACCCGTGTACGCTGGGCGCCGCCATTTTGACAGAAAGCGGGCCTGTCCCGCAGGCCCCTACGCAGGTCGCCCTGAGCAGCGCCGGAGTGCCACAGAACCCCTGGCTCATCACCTCCACACCCAGACATCGCGCCCCACGACCTAGCGAAGGCCAGGAAACCGCACCCAGCCGACCAGGATCGGGCGAAGTCAAGTCACCCTTGAAATCCCGCAAGGCCTCTCAGGCAGCGCGGAGGGCGGCCGCAACCAGTGGGGGCGGGGCACCGGCGGTCAGGGGCGGGGCTTCGGTACGGCGGCCTTTGGTAGCCCGGGCAACGCGGCCTCCTGGAGGTACGAGGGGGCGCTGCGCCCCGAAACACAAACGTCCCCTCCAAGACCCCGGACGGTTCGCAAAGACTCTCCGTGGTGCAACTGCAGGTCCCTCGGATGCTCGCGCCTCCGATCTTCGTCCCCCAGGGGCTTGGCTGGATGCACTGATGGCCCGGCCTCTTATTTCCCCGCCCTTCAGCCTCGTGGAGCGGCTGCTTGGTCCAGAGCCTCCAGGCGGGGGCGGGGCGGAGCGGAGGCACCTCCCTCCCCGCACCGCCCCCTTAGCTGCCCGGAGGCCTGCCTGTGCCCGCCTCGGAAGAGGCCCGGGACGCCGGGTGCCGTCCGTGGTCCTCAGGTGTGCCCACCTAGGCTTAGGCCCGGCCTGCTGGCAAGGCCGAGCCGCCGCACTTTATTTCGTTCGTAGTTTCTGCACAGGCTGAAGTTCCGTGGGTTGGCCTGTACTCGGGACCTCTCCGAAGAGGACCCGTTTGTTTTTTTCTTTCCATAATGGCAGCCTCCAGTCGCGCACAAGTGTTAGATCTGTACCGGGCTATGCTGAGAGAGAGCAAGCGTTTCAGCGCCTACAATTACAGGTGACGCGGCGGGCGCCGGGGACCCGGGGCCGGGGGCCGGGGGCGCGGGCTGCCGCGGAATGTCCTTGGCGACCAGGCACCACCGTCCTGCGCCGGCGGCCACGAGACAGGGACCGGGCTGCGCCATCGAAAAGCGTGCTCCTGCCTGCAGGTGTGGCCTCTGAGACCTCGGGGAGGAGCAGAGGGCTTGCCATTCTTTCTACCAGGGAAGACGTTCACGTCTTATAACGTTTTCCCCCTAAAGGCTACCTTGGTTGGTGCTCTCGGAACATGGTTAGTGTTATGTTTCTGCAGAAGAGAAAAAAAGGATGGAAATCAGCCATTGGTGAAGTTAAGGCCATTATGCTGCATACGTAAAACTTCCCTAGAGCATTGGAAGAGTTGAGCGTGGAAATGGCCAATGAGTAGCACACAGCTACAAAGCTTAAGGCACACGCTAGCACCTCCCTAAAATTTCCTAGGTGTCGTAAAGAGTTCTTTTGGTTGCCAGAATCAAATCCATTCTATTTAGGGTACGATGGATATGCCTAGCGGTAAAGGAAAAAGGGCCTCACAAGCTTTGGAGCTGAAACCTCAGTTTATCCTGGCTCACCAGACAGATCCCGCTTATTGACCTTGACAGCAGGACACTGAGGGTCTAAACTCTTAAATCTTTAATACAACAAATTCACTTTTTTCCATGTCTCACCACTCCCCTATTTGCCTGTGATTCTTTTTGTTGTTATTGTTGCCCAGGCTGGAGTGCAGTGGCGTGATCTCTGCTCACTGCAACCTCCGCCCCACCGGGTTCAAGTGATTCCTCTGCCTCAGCCTCCCGAGTAGCTGGGATTAAAGGCGGCCGCTACCACACCTGGCTAATTTTTTGCATTTTTGGTAGAGACGAGATTTCGCCATGTTAGCCAAGCTGGTCTCAAACTCCCGACTCAAACGATCCACTCGTCTCTGCCTCCCAAAGTGCTGGGATTATAGGCGTTAGCCACCGTGCCCGGCCTGTATGGTTTTTCTCTAATTCAGAGCCTCTACTTTCACTTTGTTGCTGCTTCTGACCCATCGTCTTCTTATGGATTCTCTCTGCATTTTTTTCAGATGTGTTATTTGGTTTGGTTTGGTTTGGTTTGGTTTTTACTGCTACTCCTCTTTGAGTTTGAGCCATATCCCCCTGAGAAAAAATCTGACTGGATCAACTCATCTCTTTACCCCAAGCCTCACTTAGGTGACTGGCCAGCCTATGGATTGGATGTCATAGGAGCAGAGCCTATCCTTGGAACACACCTGGTGAGGTAGGCTCCCCTCTACCAGGTGTGTGAGCTGGCAGACCCACTTGTACAACCTCTGTCAGAAGACAGGAACACTAAGCCTCTTAAGCAATGACTCTCAAATGTTTAGAAACCTGCCTAGAAAACGCTCATTCTGCAAATTTGAGAACAGCATCTAGGTCATACCACTGAAGTCGTATCCACCCAGTTAAGTGGTTAAATTTCATGGGAGAGCATGATTTTACTTAATGATTTTGACTTTGGAGAGTAAAGAGTGTAACAATAGGCATACTGGTGGAATTTTTAGCAAGATTAACCAAACACCTAGCACCAAGTACTTAACCAAGAGTGTTGAGGGAACACAGGAAATACGCAAGTTAAGTACATAGAAACCATTTGACTTCACCATAGTCTGGAGGAAGATACTTTGTCATGTAAACTTAGAATACACAAGGACTGGGAACCAGCAGGGAGTTCACACACTAAAGAAAGTGGCAGGGAGAGAGTCTATGTGAGAGCATGTAGGAAAGTCAAGGTGGATCCCTCAAAGACTATAACTTGGACTAGTCACTCAATCTCTGTATTTCAGTGTTCTTGTTTGTGAAATAGACTGTTGGACTAGACAGTCTCTAAGGACCCTTCTATTTCTGAAATTCTCTTTGGAAATGATTTATGAGCAAATGAGTCCCAATTGTTTTTAAATGAGTAATTGCTGACTGAACAGGAAAATCATTCAGAAAACTCAATAGGAAAGTTATTCAGACTGCAGGAAAATCATTCAAGGCTGTACCTGAAAAGCAGAAAATTGAAAATGGCTTTCAGTGTGGGCAACTGTAAGATGATATACTTTCAGAAAATAATTGGTCAAATTTTACTTTAAACATATAATTTTAAGCTAAACTTATTACCCAAATATAAATTTATTTTTCAAAGGAGTCTGGTAATCGTTTTATACTGTTTCCTGAGATCATGGACCTAAAAACTTAGGTTTCTGCTACTATCATCTCCCAAGATAAACTTACTTGTTATAAAATATGTCCTTCTTTTACACTGAGGCTATGTCTTGTGGATTTCAAGAACAGTCCCTTCCCTTCACTCTAATCTCAGCAGCTATTTGTCACTGATGGCAAATCAATAGCAACACAACAGCCACTGATCAATTCTGTGTGCCACTGCTATCTTATAATCTTCACATCTATTAACATGTTTATTTTTGACAATAATCTTGTGAGGTAGGTACTATTTTTATGACCCTGTAGGGCAACTGAGGCACAGGGAGGTTAAGTTACCCATCAAAAGTAATACAGGTAGTGCTGGATAAGCAGTCAAAAGTAGACGAGTGAAAAATTTTTAATGACCTGCAAATTGTGGTGCCTAAAGTAATTGGAATAGTGAAATAAATGCTTTGGAACGCTCTTGCAAGACCTAGAATATAGCCCACTTTTTGATAGCATGAGCCCTGTCTGTTCCTCCAGTCTAAGCCAAAGTCCCACCTGTGTATCCTGTCCTCTGTCATCATCAGTTGCGGTTTCCTAAATGTGCCACGTCCTCTTGGGCCTCCAGGCCTTTGCAAGTACTGTTCTATCCTGCAGGTCCTTTATCATTCCTGTCTAGAGTGCCTCTTCCTTCAGCACAGCTCGATTGTGACCTTCTCTGAACAAAAGTTTTCCCTGCTTTGTTCATCTCACAGTCTCCACTCCCATCCCTCCCTCCACTCAAACAGGTCTCATTGCAGTATGTCATTCCTTTCCCTCAGTGCTTCTCCGAAACTTCTCTGAAGCATACTTTGTCTAGTGCTATACCACAGCAGTCCCCAACCTTTTTGGCACCAAGAACCAATTTCGTGAAAGACAATTTTCCGTGGACCAGGTCAAGGGAGGGGATAGTTTTGGGATGAAACTGTTCCACCTCAGATCATCAAGCCTTAGATTCTCATAAGGAGCTCACTTACATACACAGTTAACAATAGGTGCTCCTATGAGAATCTAATGCCACTCCTGATCTGACAGGAGATGGAACTCGGGCCGTAATGCTCACTCACCCACCACTCACCTGTTGTGTGGCCCTGTTCCTAACAGGCCATGGACCAGTACCAACCAGTCTGTGGCCCCAAGTTGGGGACGCCTGCTATACCAGGCGCTGGAGAGAGAAAGATGAGTTTTGAACTAAACTAGGCACCTGCCATCAGTGGCTTTACAAGCCTATGTGGGACACAGGTACAGAGATAGTTGTCATGGACTGGTTTAAGTGCTGTGACAGAAGGATGCACAGGGTGTAGAATCTAGAAGGCCTCCCAGGGGATGACGTCAGATCAAAGGTATAAAGCAGCATGTGTGCTCAGGCAGGCAAACAGCAGAGCACTGCCAGGGAGGTAAGTATGATGCGCAAGGGGTGACAGGAAGGCACTCAGTTTGGAGAGAGCCACTGATTTGAGGGCCCGGGGGCCATGCTGAGGACTCTGGATTTTACCCTTAGCTCACAGGCAGCCACTGACGTGACATGACCAGATTTGCATTTTTGATAGATCACTCTGGCAGCAATGTAGAAGATGATTTTGAGGGACCAAGGACATCAAATGGGAGTTGATTGCAACAGTGCAGGGTAGAGATTAGGATGCTAGTAAGGACAGGAATACTGAAAGATAGAGATGAATGTTGTATTTGATAAATCATTAGAAGGAAAATTGTTAGAACTTGAATGACTGGACTGAGGACTAAGGAAGAAGAGAATCTAAGCAGAGTCTAGAATGGCATCCAGGTTTCTGGTTAAGCTAAGACAAGGAGAGGGTGAATTTAAACTTGCACCATTAACTAACTTCAGTAATCCAAAAATAGCTGGTCGTGTGGAGAGAGGGTTTTTTAGCTTATTTTTAGGTTATCTTCAGTGCAAATGTCACCTGGGATGCCCCGCAGAGGTAATCACAGGGCTCTGAAGCTCGGAAGAGTGATCAGAACTGCAATAGTCAGCACCACCGGCTCTATGTGACCCTGAGCAAGTCTCTCCACTCTCTGTTCTGCAGTTTCTTTGTAAGGGTTGTAATTAATCCATCTCACACAGTGGAAAAGGGTCCCAAGACAAATACATTTAAGAACCACGTTCTTTTTTTTTACAGTTGGAGTTTCGCTCTTGTCGCCCAGGATGGAATGCAATGGTGCGATCTTGGCTCACTCCAACCTCCACCTCCTGGGTTCAAATGATTCTCCTGCCTCAGCCTCCTGAGTAGCTGATGTTACAGGCACCCGCCACTATGCTCAGCTAATTTTTGTATTTTTAGTAGAGGCAGAGTTTCACCATGTTCGCCAGGCTGGTCTTGAACTCCTGCCCTCAGGTGATCTGCCCACAGCCTCCCAAAGTGCTGGGATTATAGGCATGAGCCACCGCACCCAACCAGGAACCAAATTCTTAAACTTTTTCTTGGCTCTTTTTCTTCCACCTCCTTCAATATTGATGTTCCCTAGAATAACATTTGTAGCCCACTAATTTTTCTCACCCTAAACTAGGATTTCTCAATCTTGGCATGACCAACCTTTTGGGCCAGCTAATTCTTTGTTAATGGAGGCTGTAGTCAGCACCACTGCTTAAGTGAGTTAATACACATCAAGTACTTAGGAAAGTCCCTGATGCTAAATGGGTAATTGATAAGTAGAATTATCATCGTAAGTCAAATTAAAACCTAGATATTAGGTGAATTATCTGGGAATACTATTTAGGTTAGTAGTTCTCATCCTGGGGTGATTTTATTTGACAATATCAAGATTTTTGGTTGCCACAACTTGCAAAGGGGGTGCTAGGCGTCTGAGGCCAGGGATGCACAGGGGACAGCCCCCATTAACAAAGAATTAGTTGGCCCAAAAGGTTGGTCACGCTAAGACTGAGAAATCCTAATTTAAGGTGAGAAAATTAGTGGGCTACGGATGCTATTCTAGGGAACATTAAAATTGAAGGAGCTGGCCGAAGAAAAGCCAAGAAGACAAAGTTTAAGAATGTGGTTCTTCAACTTAACTGATCTTAGGCCTTTTACATTCTTAAATGTTACTGAGGATCCCAAAAAGCTTTTCTTTATGTGGGACACATCATATTAGAAATCAAAACCAAAAGCTTTTAAAAACACCTGTCTTTAAGTGGCTAAATCCATTATGTTAAATAATACTTTTATGAAAAATAACCATTTTTCCTCCCCAAAAATTAGCAGATTGATAGTTTGACACTTGTGCAAGTCTCTTTCATGTTTGGCTTACTAGAAGACAACTGGGAACTTATACTTGATGCTACCTACAATTTGTTGCTATATCACATGTTACTTAGTATCTGGCAATTTCCCCTGTATACTCTAAGAGAATGCAGATGTCTTCCTGTTAACTATGAAAATAGTTTTCCTGGTGGATCCCCTGAAAAGTCTCAGAGACCTCTGCCCTGGTCCCTTGAATAACTACTATAGGGTTTAAGAAATGGGAAGAGACCAAGTTAAGAGTAGTGTTGCAGAAGCCAAGACAGTCGTATGTTTGAGAAGGTAGCTGTCGTCAGCAGGGTGGCTTGCCTTAGCAAGGTCCAGTTAATAAAGAGGGGAATGTGGTCCGTGGGTTTGGCAGTGTGGAGACCTCTGGTACCATTACCAGAACAACGTTGTTAATGAAGTGGTTATGGCAGAACCCAGACTGTGGGAGTTGAGACATGAATCAGAAATGAGTAAATTGCTACTATGAGTATAGACACTCCCTCCACCTCCCACCGGAATTTTGGTTCACAAAACATGAGAGTAGATAACCGCTAGAGCAGGACCCCATGACAGGTGAAAAGTGGTACATGAGAGCACAGCTGGTGGGGTTGGTCTTGGACAGAAGGAATGGCATTTCGTTTTGCATGAGTGGAATGAAGGAGAAGAGGATAAGTTGGAATATGAGAGGGTGGAAATTTGACTTGATTTGTGCCAAGCCTGACAGCCAGTTTCTGGGTGAAGTGGGAGATAAGCAGATGAGGAAGCACCTGTTCTTGCCTTTATTAGGGCTCATATTACATATACAGTTATCATTCTTGACTTCCTTGTTTCTGCCATTCATTCCTGAAGGCAGAAATTCTGGCTTATCTCTATTCCTAGTGCTTAGCACAGTACCTATGTAGCAAGTTGGTGTAAAAGTAATTGTGGTTTTGGGCCATGAATTTTAAATCATTATAACTAGGCTCAAACACATCTTTATTAATCAAAATAGGAACTATTACAGTCAACACATTTTTGCCATTGAGAAATAAATTTATTCCTGTGGTGTAAAAATGCCTGCTTCAGGATTCCACAAACTCTTGGAAAGCATTTTCTGCAAGCTGCTAGTCATGAAAGTATTTTCCCTGCAAAACATTGTCAAGATGCTTGGAGAAGTGAAAGTCAGTTGGCGAGAGATCAGGTGAATATGGTGGATGAGGCAAAAATGTCGTAGCCCAGTTCGTTCAACTTGTAAAGCATTGGTTGTGTGACATGCAGTTGAGCGTCATTGATGGAGACAAGTGAACCATTTCTGTCGACCAGTGTCGGCTGCAGGCATTGCAGTTTTCAGTGCATCTCATGTATTGGTGAGCATACTTCTCAGATGGAACGGTTTGGCCAGGATTCAAAAAGCTGTAGCGGAGCAGACCACCAAACAGTGAGCATGTCCATTTTTTTGGTGCAAATTTGGCTTTGGGAAGTGCTTTGGAGCTTCTTCTAGATGCAGCCAGTAAGCTGGTCATCGCCAGTCGTCATATAAAATCTACTTTCATCACACGTTGCAATCTGATCAAGGAATGGTTCATTGTTATTGCATGGAATAAGAGAAGATGACCCTTCAAAATGACAATTTTTTGCTCAGCTCATGAGGCACCCATTCATCAAGCTTTTTCACCTTTGCAGTTTGCTTCAAATTTAACAACCATCGAATGGTCAACATTGAGTTCTTTGGCAACTTCTCGGGTAGTTGTAGGAGGATTGGTTTCCGTGATTGCTCTCAATTGGTCATTGACAACTTCCGATGGCCAGCCACTAGGCTCTTCATCTTCAAGGCTCTTGTCTGCTTTGCAAAACTTCTTGAACCACCATAGCACTGTACATTCATTAGCAGCTCTTGGGCCAAATGAGTTGTTGTGAATTGTCTGCACTGCTTTTTGACCCATTTTGAGCTCAAATAAGAAAATTGCTCAAATCTGCTTTTTGTCTAACATCATTTCCATAGTCTAAAATAAACATAAACAGTAGGTCATTAGCAAAAAAAAAAATAAAGTGAGAATTGCCCATTAAAATGATGTATAATATAACTACATTTATTTAAGAATGTATTCTGGTATCAAATGGAAAATTTCAACAATGAAAAAAACCTCAATTCCTTTTGCACCAACCTAATAAATATTCATTGTTGAAATGCAAGAGAAATATGTATTCAGAAGTAATTTTTATCAGCCATTCCCCTTTATAGATTAAGAAATATGTTGAGAGAGATCCAAGATGGCAGATTAGCAACAGCTCAGGAATGTAGCTCCCAGTGAGAGTGCAGAGAGCGAGTGGACACCACGCTTTCAGACGAATTTTTGTTGCCCACAGACCGGGACATTCCCAGCGGAGGAGCCACACAGGTCACCAGCATGACTTTTTTGGCCGGCGTGGCTGTTTTGCCGGCGCCCTGGCACGGCGTTTCTCGGTGCGGAGTATATGAGATGGGGTGCCCTGTCAGTCGGGCCCGGCTGGTCCCATCCCCACAAGGAGAACAGCAATTGGAAATGCCGAGGACTGAGAGTTTCACAGCAAGCACAGCTGAACTGGGAAGGTCCAGCTCTGTGGGGAAGGGGCGTCCGCCAAAGGAAAACTAAGAAACAGAAAAAACTTCATCACTGGGCGGAGAGAGATCCAAGATGGCAGATTAACAACAGCTCAGGATTGTAGCTCCCAGTGAAAGCGCAGAGAGCGAGTGGACGCCGCAATTTCAGACGATTTTCTGTTGCCCACAAACTGGAAGCTACCCAGCGGAGGAGCCACATGGGTCGCCTGCGCAACTCTTTTGGCCGGCGTGGCGCTTCTCAGTGCGGAGTATACGGGACTGGGTGCCCTTTGAGTCGGGCTTAGCTGGTCCCATCCCCACAAGGAGAACAGCAATTGGAAATGCTGAGGACTGAGAGTTTCAGAGTAAGCACAGCTGAACCCGGGGAGGCCTAGCTCTGTGGGGAAAGGGCGTCCGCCGAAGGAAAGCTAAGAAACAGAAAAAACTTCATCACCAACAAGCCGGACGTCCACTCAGACCCAGTCTGAAAGTCGGCAATTACAAAGACAACAGGTCGATAAATCCACAAAAATGGGAAGAAACCAGTGCAAAAAGGCTGAGAACACCCAAAATCAGAATGCCTCTCCTCCTACAGGGGATCACAGCTCCTCAGCAGCAAGAGAACAAGGCCTGATGGAGAATGAGTGCGATGAACTGACAGAATCAGGCTTCAGAAGGTGGATAATAAGAAACTTCTGTAAGCTAAAAGAACATGTACTAACCCAATGCAAAGAAACTAAGAACCTTGAAAGAAGATTTAACGAAATGCTAACGAGAATGGATAACTTAGAGAGGATCATAAATGAATTGATGGAGCTGGAAAACACAGTACGAGAACTTCGCGAAACATGCACAAGTTTCAACAGCCGAATTGACCGAGCAGAAGAAAGGATATCAGAGGTCGAAGATCAACTCAATGAAATAAAACGAGAAGGCAAGATTAGAGAAAAAAGGGTAACAAGGAATGAACAAAGTCTCCAAGAAATATGAGACTATGTGAAAAGACCTAATCTACGTTTGATAGGTGTCCCTGAATGTGACAAAGAGAATGAATCCAGGCTGGAAAATACTCTTCAGGATATTATACAGGAAAACTTCCCCAACCTAGCAAGGCAGGCCAATATTCACGTCCAGGAAATACAGAGAACACCACAAACATATTCCTCAAGAAGAGCAACCCCAAGGCACATCATCGCTAGATTCACCAGGGTTGAAATGAAGGAGAAAATGCTAAGGGCAGCCAGAGAGAAGGGTCGGGTTACCCACAAAGGGAAGCCCATCAGACTCACAGCAGAAACCCTACAAGCCAGAAGAGAGTGGGGGCCAACATTCAACATCCTTAAAGAAAAGAACTTTCAACCCAGAATTTCATATCCAGCCAAACTAAGCTTCATCCGTGAAGGACAAATAAAATCTTTTGAGAAAAAGCAAGAACTCAGAGATTTCATCACCACCAGGCCTGCTTTACAAGAGCTTCTGAAAGAAGCACTACACATAGAAAGCAGCAACCAGTATCAGCCATTCCAAAAACATACCAAAAGGTAAAGAGCATCACCATAAAGAAGA